>PVKS010000831.1:89986-104836 GCA_004027875.1 Aplodontia rufa | reverse complement strand
GTGTCAGTGCTGAGGATCAAACTTAGGGCCACATGAATGCTGGGCGGGCACTCTACCACTGAGCCCCTTCCCCAGGCCTCAGGTCATTCCTTTTTATTGCTGGGTAGTACTATGTCATGTGCATGTACCACATTTACTTGTCCTTTTGCCACTTGAATATTTGGGTTTCCAGATTTGGCAGCTATGAAGAAAGCAGCTATAAATATTTGCATAGTTTTCTTTTTATAAACAGATTTCTTTTGTCTTCATAAATGTCTAGGATTGTTGCTGGGTTGTATGGTAAGAATATTTTTAACTTTGAAAAAACCTGACGAACTTTTCCAAAGGGGCTGCCCCATTTTACATTCCCTCACCAGCGTGTGGGAGTTCCAGTTTCTTCTCGCCAGCACTTCGTGTTAGGATTTCTTTTGTTTTTGTTTCATCTCTTGCATTTCACGGGTTTTTAGTGGTGTCTCATTTTGGTGCTTGTTTGCTGTTCTCATTTACTTTGATGAATTGTTAAAGTCTTGGCCCATTTTAAAAAAACCTGTGCATGTGTGTATTTAACCATGTGTTTTGCAAATATTCCAGTATATGGCTCATGTTTTTATTCCATTAACGGTTTTTTTTCACAGAGTGGAAATTTTAAAAAATTTTGATGAGGTTCAATTTTGATCTTTAATCTTATTATTTTTCTGTTCTCAGAGCTCTGCCTTATCTGAGGTTACAAAATTTTATGACTTCAGGTTTGACATCTAGGACCATAATCCATTTGAATTAATCTCTATAAGGTATGAAGCCAAGGTCCCTTTCTTACATAGGGACATCCAATTGACTGTCCTTTCAAAGTTGAATTGCTGTCTCACCTTCGTGGAGAATCTGTGTTTAGGCCTTTTTCTGGACTGTGTTTGTTTCCATTGATCTTTGTATCTGTTATTTAGCCAAATACTGCACAACTGATTCTTGTAGTTTTATATAATATCTTGAAATTGGATAGTGTGAGTCTTCCAATTCAATTCTTTTTCAGAATTTGACTCTTGTCTTCCCATAATTTTTAGAATCCACGTTTGTGATTTTTTTTAAGAGAGAAGGACAATGAGAGAGGGAGAGACAGAGAATCAATTTTATTGTTTTTCACATGGCTTTCGTTGCTCTGACACTTAGTTGTGTACGTAGGTGCTGGGGTTTGAACCCGTGTATTTGTGCATGCGGGCAAGTGCTGTAACCACCGAGCCACCTATCGCGTCCCCTCTGCCCGCAGAGAAAACACGACACGCAGTTGAGAGACACACAGAACAGCAAGCTTCTTTATTGAGTTCTCTTCTCTTCTCTTTGCCCGAACTCCCTCTCAGAGTCAAGGCCCTTAAGGCATTACACCTAGAGTCAAGGCCATTCACATTCAGAGTCCTTGTTTCTACTGCCATACCAGAGTCCCTGTTTCTGCAGCCGAGGCTCTTACTGCCTGCGTCTTCTACTGCTGCTGATCTCTCCGCCGACGCTGCTGCTGCTGCTCTGGTTCTATGCTTTCGCTGGTCCTCGCTTCTGCTGCTTGCTTCTTCCATGCTGCTTCTCTGACTGCTTCAGGACAGGTTGGGCGGGCTGGCTGGCTGACTGGCTGGCTCTTCCAGGACAGGGCTGCTTCTTCTTTTGCTACTTGCTTGCTTGCTCTCTGGCTGCTTACTACTCTATCTTTACAACAGCCAATAGGGGTATACAATTGTAACAAATGAGTGGCCAAAATAGCTTAGTCTTGCGGTCAGGCAATTTGCTAATTACAAGCCAGCTGGACCCCCCAGAGTTGTTTATCACCAATTCTTTCACAAGCCAGCTTGGCCTCATGTTGGGGAAATCCCCGACACCACGACACCACCGCTCCAGCCCCCACGTTTGTGATTTTTAAAAGTAAATTCTTGGGATTTTTCTTAGGATTCCACTGAATTTGTAAATGAATTTGGGGATAATTGGCATCTTAGCAATACTGAATATTGCACACCACAGACATGGTATAATTTTTGGGGGGACTCCTTTGTTTTCTTTCATGAGAAGTATGTAGTTTTTAGCTTATAGATCCTGTACATGTTTTATTAGGTTTATACATAAATATACCTTGCTTTTTGGTGCTAAATTAAATGGTACTATTTTTCAAACTAATTTCCAATTGTTCATTGCTAGTATATAGATGAATAATTGATTGTTTTTCGGCCTTATAGCCTACAGTTTTACCAAAATTAATAGTTTTAAGTAGCTGTTGCATAGATTGAGATTTTTTTCCCTTCTTTCCTTCCTTCCTCCCTCCCTCTCATCCTCCCTGCCTTTTTTCCTCCCTCCCAGGGATTGAGCCCAGGGGTGCTTAACCCCTGAGCTACATCCCAAGCCCCTTTTATCTTTTGAGATAGGGTCTCACTAAGTTGCTTAGGGCCTTAAGTTGCTGAGGCTGGCCTTGAACTTGTGATTCTACTGCCTTAGCCTCCTGAATTGTTGGAAGTGCAGGCATGTACCACCATACCCAGCCCTTGGGATTTTCTGGATAGTCAATCATATTGTCTGTGAAAACTATTTTTTTTCCTCTACCAGTCTATATACCTGTGACATGGAGAAACTCCCTCCAAGGTTAGGCTTGGACTTCATGAATCATGACAGCAGCCCCTTGGAATGATCAAACAAGGGTGAGGAATGGTGTTTGTTGTCCAGAGCTCCAGGACAGAAAGAGTAGTCAGTGTTCAGGCATATTATTCAAGGGAAGTTTAAAAGAGGTGGTTGGAGGGCATGTGCAGTTGTGAATGGCAGGGGAGCCTTGTCAGGACTGTGAAGGAGGCAGTACACATGGGAAGGAGATGATACTTATAGATTGACACTCGAAGTGCAAGTTTCCTATAATTGTCACAGTTCACCCCTGATGTTTGGGCCAGCATAATAGTCTTCAGGTTTCTTGTAAATAAATATGTATTTGAAAAAGATGAAGGTTACAAAGTTGACCCAAATTAATTAGTGACTTTGGTTTTAAAATCTGGAAGAGAATTCTCACCACCAAAACCCAAATAGTCAAGTAGGTATTAGGTTTGTTTGATAGATGTGGGAGCAAAGAGAGCTAGTACTTAGTGTCTGAATGGATGTGGCAGACTGCTGCTTTTCATGGACCAAACTGCCCCCAAAGTTGACAGAGGAAGGACTCAGCTGTGGTCAAAGTCTACTAAACATGTCTAGTGTCTCATGTGATGGCTTCATAAGTTTCTCCCTTCGGTATGATATTATCGGTGTCATTCCATAGCTGAGTGCTTGGGGGTGGAGCAAACCCTTGGTTGTCCTTCCTCTGTAAATCAGTAGAGGGTTAGAGAAATAGCCTGTAGGTTAAGAAAATGAGTATATTGGGACCCCTCAGATAAGTGCAAATTGTTGTGATGGAGAAAATAGGACAATAAAATATTAAGTTAGATCAGTAGCTGTGAAGCAATTTCAATAACATTTGGTGTAGAAGCCTTAATTGGAGATAGAACCTATTGAGATTATGATTGTTGTAAGGGATTCGCTTTTATTCATCTTAAGGTTGGGCCAAATAAAGCTGTTGGGAGGAGGAATAAAGAAAATGAGGGCTTTTTTTTTGCAACCAGATTTTTAAACAGAGCACTTAATTCCTTCAAGCCTTCTTTGTTCTGACACCATGGGGTGTTTATAAGTTAAACAGGGTATGACATTTCCTGATAGCGTTTAGCATAACCATTTATATAGACACTGATACTGGATTTCTGAAATCTTTTTTACTCCCACCACTTCTGACACCAAACGTGTCGGGCTTTTCTGTCACTACCTGAGCGTTCCAGAGCGGGCAGCAGGCGGGAAGATCCGGACAGGCTGGATTGTCCCCGAGACGGGGCCGAATCAGGACGAATCGGGGTGAGGGGGCGAGTGCCGGGGCCGGAATATTGGACCTCCCTTACTCTTTCCAAGGGTCCCTTCCCTCCCGGCCAGGGGAAAATCATTCAGCCTCACGTGTGGATGGCAGCTTGGAAATTCCCGTTTATTTCCAAGGCACATGGATGGATATAGGGAGGGCAGGCAGCTAAAGAACCGATGGTGAAGCGGCAGACTGGCTTATCCCAGCCAATGAGGGACTGTTATGTTGGTGTTGTCATCTATCACCAACCAGGACGGTGCAGAGAAAGAGGAAGTAGCACTCAGGCACAGGCCGTAGAGCAAGCGGAACATGAAAGAGAGGTGTCATGGCGTCCAGCACAGCGTTTTTCTTTTGCACAGTGCCCAACACTTTTCTATACCACTTCTGCAACTTTGACACCAACTGGTTATCCAGTGGTTCATTTCTGACACTAAGTACCCAAAGTTTGCACCAGATCCCACAGAGTAAGGGCTCATTCCCACAAGATTGCCCCCAACTGAGAAGCCGGTCTTGAAGTTGCAGGACTCTCCAGTTCTGACCAACTGGCTCTCCTTGGATTCAATTATTTTCTAGAAAGTTTTGCAGCACTCAAGAAAGCAGTTTATTTTCTATTGCCAGTCTATAACAAAAGATAAAACTCGGTCACATGGAAGAGATGGGTAGAGCACAGTACTAGGGGGTGGGGGGAGGCAGTGCAGAGTTTCCATGTCTTTCCATGTGCATCATCCTCCCAGCACCTTAATGTATTCACCACCAACCTCTTTGAACTCTGTGAAAGTTTGTTTATTTTTAATGGAAATTTCATTATACATGGTTGATGAAATTTACCCCTAGACAACTCTATCTGCAGTCTCTCTTTCCGTTCCTAAAGGTCGGCCTCAATAGGGCTGGAAGTTGCAACCCCTCTGGAGATGTTTCAAAACCATTGCTATCACAGTGTTGTGGATATACCAGATGTCATTGCCATGGTGCACTTAAAAATGACGAATTTTGTGAATTTACACATCAAAAATGTTTTGTTTCTTGTTTTGTACCAGGGATTGGACCCAGGATGTGGCACCTGGTAGGCAGGCATCCCTGAGCTACATTCACAAAAATGTTTTAAAACATTGTTAAAAATAGTTTTCAATGCAAGATCAAAAAAACAAACAAACAAAAAACCCTGTAAAGTCAAAAGAAAAAATAAGCGGGGAGAAAACATTTAGCAAGAAAAAAGAATCACGACTGTATAAATACTTAAATGATGAGGGGGAAAGATGAAAACGCCAATAAAAGTGGGCAAAAGATTTGGACAATTTACCAAAAATGTACTAATGGCCCTTGAAAACAGCAAGGCCTATTTCACCTAGAATTCGATTCAGAAGGTGTACTTTTAAGCTACATTTAGGCGCCACTCTACCTCGCCCGTTTTGCAGACTCAGTTTTAGCCTCACAACGTCAGCTTAGACACTTTCTTCCGGTGGGTCACTAAGTACGGAAGTCCCCTTCCCTGTTAGCTCCCTGAAGAGTGCATCGCAGCTGTTCCACCAAGATCCCTACCAGGCGTGAGGGGACGCACACTTCAGGAAGTTCTGTCTGGAACAGGTTTGCTTGAGGACGCACGTAAACGTGAGGCCAGCGCTCAGCTCACGTTGTCGCCTAGGCCTTGGGGACTGGACGTGCAGCCCAGCTCCTGAGGGAGACTTCCTTTCTGGTGAGGTGAGGCCGGGGATCCTTCGCGGTGCACTCTGGGAAGTGTAGTCCAGATGCTCCGTGGAGTCGCGCGCACTTCCGCTCGGAGCGGCGGATCCCAGGGGCTTCTGGGAAATGTAGTCCACGCGCTCTGGCTCGGGGTGGCGGGGATATCGCGGATTCTGCTCAAACCGGCGGACCCGGGAATTCTGGGAAGTGGAGTCTGTGAGTGGGAAATTGCTCCGGTTTCTTTCGGTTGTGGTTGGAATCAGCTTTGGGTCTTGGGAACCCTTGGTTTCCTGGCCCCACGCTGGCATCCTCAAGGACCCAGCCTTCGATTTAGGGAGAGGAGGCCACGGGCCGTCGTGGAGTCCGGGGCCTGCGGCCTGGGCCGCGCACGTGCCGCCTGGTCGACGGTTTCCGCCTTACCGCCCTCGACGGTTTCCGCCTATCCGCCCTCCACGCTTCGCGGTGTGCAGGCTTGGGGAGGAGCTCGGACTCGGTGGGCCTCTCACTGCCGCTCTCTGAGCAAAGCCTTAAACCGTTCTGCCCGTAGCGAACGGGGCCTGCTTGGTGCCCCCCGAGCGGTCGGGCCCCTAGGTTGGGATCGCAGAGCTCCGGCTCGGTTCGGGTCCTTCTCGCCGAACCCTGCAGGCCCGGTTGATTCCGGATGCCTCCTTTCCTCTCCGTTGGGAGGGGTGGCGGGGCCTCCGAGCTGGGCGAGCCCGCGGCACGGTTAGGACTCAACGGAGCCGAGGTGGAGGTGGTGAGCGGCCGACGGCTGAGCGCCCCGCGAGCGCCTCCCGACTCTTCCTTACCGGGCTGTGCACGACGATTGCAGGACCTGGCCCGGCCCCGCCGGTGATCACAGCCCAGCCGCAGGCGCCGGCTGCATTTGCGGACTCTGGAGCGGGAAATGCGCTGGGCTACCGGATGGCTCTGCATGGGGGGACAGGCGGTGGGTGGTTGCCTTCCCCTTATTTTAAAGATGAGATTGAAACAGGGAGAATATGCTTCTTGAGTATAGTCGCCCAGCCACGCGGAGTGGAGGTTGGGGTTGTAACAGGCACCGCAGCTGCTGAGCCACCGCCCCAGCCCCTGCCATCTCGTATTTACATTTGTTGGTTTTTCACCACTGTTTATAACCCCGTCCCTGTCCACAGCACAGTTTTATGCGCTGACTTCAGTGGTCAAGTTTATGTGATCTTTAAACTGGAAAGATTCTACAGGCTTTGTCTCGTTTATTCTTGATATACATGAAAAATATAGGCAGGTTGTTTCAGATAAAAGCGTTCATTTGGGGTGTCTAAGATATTTCACCTTTAGGTTCAGATTATGCATTTTTGGCAGGGATTCTAGGGAAGTCTGGTGAGAGGTCTGTTTCATGGCGGCCTGCCAAGAACTGAATGATGTCAGTTTGTTCCTACATTGGTCATCTCAACTTTGTTTACTTGGCCAAAATGATATCTATCAGATCTCCCCACTGTAAAGTCATTTAAAAAAATAATCATAGGGCCAGAGCAGTGCCTAAGCAGTTTGAGAGCTTGCTTGGCAAGCACAAGGACTTGGGTTCAAACCCCAGCATCACATACACAGCTAAGTGTCAGAAAAACAAAAATCAGATGAAAACATGAATAGAATTGATTCTCTGTCTCCAAAATAAATAAATAAGTAGTAAAAAAAACAATCATAGAAGCCCAGCGTGGTGCTGCACTCCTGTGATCCCAGTGATTGGGGAGGCTGAGACAGGAGGATCACAGGTTGAAGGTCCGCTTCAGCAACTTAGGCCCTCAGCAACTTAACAAGACCCTGTCTCCAAAGGGCTGGAGATGTGGCTCAGTGGTTGAGTGCCCCTGGGTTCACTCCCTAGTACCCAAGAAAGGGGAAAAAGTCATAAAATTTCTTTTGGAGACTTTATTATTGGGTATTCTACTGTAAAGAAAAGCTTTGTCTTCATTCATCCAAATATAAGCAGTCTATTTTTTTTTGTAAAGAGGGACAGTGAGAGAGGGAGAGAGAAACAACTTTATTTAGTTTTTCATGTAGCCTTTGTTGCTACAACACTCAGTTGTGTACGTGGTGCTGGGGTTCGAACCCGGGTCCTCGCGCATGTTAGGCAAGTGCCATAACCGCTGAGCCACTGCTCCAGCCCCATAAACAGTCTATTAATATGGATTCAGAATCCAGTTAATTTAAATGACATGAAGGTTAATAATTGTTTTCCAGCTTTTACATATCATAGAATTCACCATTTCAAGTGCACAATTCAGTGATCATTAGGAACTTTGGCAAGTAGAATAACTTGGAGGTAATTACAATAATAATTTTCATCATTTAGCTGAGATCATTTTCTTTCCTCAGATGCCACGTGGCCACTTACAGATAAACCTCCTTCTCACCCCAGATCTGCAGCGAACGCTGACCTAAATTTTCTACATATACATTTCCCTATTGCGGACGTTTGACAGGAATGGACTCGAACTGTCTGTGTTCCCTCACGACTGGCTGCTTTCGCTTGGTCTAATGTCCTCCAGGTTCTTCTGTTCTGTAGTATTCATCAGTACTTACTTCCCTCTGGATTCTGAGTAACGTTTCACTGTATGGAAAGGCTATAATTTGTTTATCCGTGTGCCCGCAGGAGGGCATTGTGGCTATTTGAGTTTCGATTTGGGAACAGTGCTGCTGTGAGCCCTCGTGTGCTGATTCCATGTTGGTGAGCAGCACCCTCACCACCCTTCCTTGTCTTGTTTTCCGTCTTCTGTGGCACTTTCCAGGCACAGTTCTGCTTTCCTGGGGTCTGTAGGACTTAGGACTTGGCGTATTTTCCAGGAGGAAGAGGAAAAATGACCACATTCAAAGTGAGTGAGGTTTCTTATGTTGAAATTCCCTCCCACTACTCAGATTGCCACACTCCCTTCCTTCTTGAGAGGACTCAGAACAGCAGGGATTTGAAGATGTTTGTGTGCTGTGGGGTTCCTTTGTCCATTCTGAGTTGACCTTGTTTTTGGTTTTTGTTTGCTTTTATATTATTTACTGAATAGAAAAATTAGTCTGAGTAAATAGTTATTGTACTTTGTTACTTTCCTGTTCACATATTAACCATTTTATCTTTTCACACTCTTCCTCATATGTATTTATTATTATATCTCTATTGACAATATACATTTAATTTTAAATTATGGTTTTCTTTTTTTGTGGTACAGGGGATTGAACCTAGTACTATCACTGAGCCACATCCCCATCCTTTTTTATATTTTAAGACAGGCTCTAAGTTGCTTTGGGTCCCATTATGTTGCTGAGGCTCTTTGATCTTGCGATCCTCCTGCTTTGGCCTCCTGAGTTGCTCGGATTACAGGCGTGTGCCACTGTGCACCGTTTAATTGTGCTATTTTCGTACACTGTTACGTAATGTTCATTTTTTATGGTTGCATCATTTTCCCATTGAGTTGATATAACTTTTTATTTTTAACTCTCTTACACTCATAATGGAAATTTAGCTGATTGAGGTGTTTTACTTTTTAAAGCAATACTGTGGTGACAACTTTGTTACATAAAACCTTTCCCCCCAAAATCAGTTCTGAAAGCAATGTATCAATTATTTTGTCTTCAGTATACTAGAAGCTCAGTTTTGAAAGGATGCTTGGGTGTGTACCTTGTTAGTTGTTTTGTGGATACAGCTGCTGCTCCACACAAGCATCGCTGCAGGATCTCACACAGGAAGAGCTGCATGCTGTGGTCGCCAGGCCTGCATCGCTCTGTGTTTAAGTGTCAAACTGCAGTGGCACACTAGAGGGTTTCTTGTCAGTAGAACCACCGAGTGCACACAGTAAGGGCGCAGGACTCACTGTCACCACCACAGTTCTGGTGAATCAGGAGAGTCTGCGTGTGTCATTGAGGGCACAGATGGAATGGTGGGAAGTCTCAGTTGACTCAGGGCTCAAAATCCAGAACAACTTCTCACTCATCCTGTCTCCCAGTAAGCATTGATAGGTTGACGTCATGTGTGTTTGATGTCGTAGGAGATAGTGACCTTCAAGGACGTGGCCGTGGTCTTCAGTGAGGAGGAGCTGGGGCTGCTGGACTCTGCCCAGAGGAAGCTGTACCAAGACGTGATGCTGGAGAACTTCAGGAACCTGCTGTCAGTGGGTGAGTTTATCCCCTCGATGTCAGCCCCCAGGAGTGGCTTTGTACCCGTGGGTGATCACGTTTGGCATATGCCACGAAGCACAAAAGACTCAAAATCTAGTTGAGATTTTCATGTGGGGAAGGCTGGGGAGACTCAGAGGCAGTCTGATTTCTCCCCAGCTCCTCTGCAGGAAATGTTTATAGGATGTGTACTTCTTAGATGAAAACATGTTCACAGATTTCTTATTTATGGCTTAACAGGAACAATATTTTTCTAGAGGGAGGGCAAGCTAGTGATTACAGAGAACATACGGGCAGTTCACTTTCCTGGAATCTGTGTGTAGATGTCTCATGTTCCTGTAAGATTGCCCGGTTACCAACGAGTCTGCAGTGAGAACCTCAATTTCTAGTCAATTTTGTCTGGATCTTACTGAGCATGTGTTTTAAGCCAACTTTGCTTGTTCCCAGGGTACCCACCATACAAACAAGACTTCGTAAGGGAAGAAAAATTTTGGATTATGAAGGCGGAAACCCAAAGAAAAGGGAATTCAGGTATGAAGCGAGCAGATGTGAGTCCTTGTTCTTGACTCTTCCCTCTGTTTTACTCTCAAGATGCCGGGCAGCAGCAGTGAATCACAGTTTCCAGTCAGCCACCCAATCATGAGGGCGAACAGCCCATACTGTACAATGTCCTGTATTCAGTGAATTATGTGCGATAGTCAACTTCATAAAGTAAGCTTTGTGTTAGATGGTCTTGCCTAGGTGTAGATTAAGTTGTTCTGAGAACATTTAAGGTGGGCTCGGCTAAGCTACGGTGTTGAGTTGGATAAGTGCATTACATGTATTTTTAAGGTAGCCATGGGCTGATCAGGATGTGATACCATTTAAAGTCAGAAACCATCTATGTTTTTGTCTACCCGTCATCACTCCCCATTGGAAGTCATCTCTGGGAGGGGAGCTTTACGTGTTTTGTCTATAGCTATATCCTCAGTTTCTAGAACAGTTCTGGTACATTGCAGGAATTGGCAGATACTAATCTGATGAATGAATTTATGGAGGGGAGGACTTTACTGTTTCCAGGAATGATGGAAATAGCTAATAAGTGATGTCTCAACCAAAGTGAATGAGGGCTACTGGGAAACTTTCCCCCCAATCATTTCAGTCTTTTTAAGAGAGAGGGAAAGAATGAGAGAGAGAGAGAGAGAGAGAGAGAATCATTTTATTTATTTTTCCATCTGGCCTTTGTTTCTCCAATACCTCACTGTATATGTGTTGGGTTTGAACCCTGGTCCTTGTGCATGCCAGGTAACTGCTCCAGCCACTGAGTTACCACTCCAGTCCCAATCGTTTCAGTCTTTAAATGGCTACTAATCCAATTTCAATTGCCCTACTTCCCAAAGAAACTTCCAGGCATTATTTTAGTGACCACACTGAGTAATATACCTTCCCTGTGATTTCTCCTGGAGCCTTCCACAGGGAGTAAATTCATTTCTGGGAAGAAATCCTGATATTCACCTCTGAGGCAGCTCCCACACACAAGACGAAAAAATTCTTGATTTCCTGAGGTCTCAAACAACAACCAGCTTTCAGACTACCATTCTCCTTTTAAAGATTTCTCTTTCTTTAACCCCTTTGCCTTCTCCATAGTCAAATACCCATCACTGCACCTGTCTCGCTTTCCTTCTGCCCATGGGGGAGAAACGAGCATGGAAGTACCATGAGGCACACAGCTGAATGCTGCCTGTGTTTCTTGTCCTGTTCATCTAAGTGTGTGGTGTATGCGTCTGCATCTTTATTCTCTACAAATTTAGTTGTTAAAATATTAAAGGATATAGATTTCACACATTTTCCCCCTTTATTTTATAGAGACCTAGTGCTATATTTTGAACCAGTGACTTTATAACCTGGAAGGAATTGGGAAACTACCTCTCAAAAACTTCTTGGAAGAGTCTCCCTTCTACCTGTAAAACTTCTGAGTGACAGTATTAAATATATCAATGTACCAACGTGTGTCAGTAGTTACATACTTACCTATTGATATTTGCCAAGATTTGCCATTAGAAGTTAACTTTCAATTTGAAAGACTTAATTCAGGACTTGGTAATATCCTGACCAAAGTTTTCACTGTTTTATTAGCATGAGAAATACATGTGTTATCATATGTATACAGCCACACATGGGTGACTTCACAGTTTCATGTAATAACACCTTTTTTACTTTTCACTTGCTCTGATTATTTCTACTCTAGTTCTTTTTGCTGAAGGGTTACTGTAAGGTTTTAGATTTATTTTAAAGGGGCTGGAGAGGTGGCTTGGTAGAGCACTCATCTGGCATGTGTAAGGGATCTGGGTTTGATTTCCAGCACTACATATACAACTAAGTGTCAGAAAAAAAACAGATGAAAAATAAAACTGACTGTTTCTCTCTCTTAAAAAACTATTTCATAGCTCCGTAAAAGTTTGTAGTTTTCAGTTTGAAAATTGTTATAAAGGCCTAATTACATCCCAAATTCTCCACACTGTTTTCTGTTCTCAGAGTCCGATAGTGACATTCTGTAGGCTCCATTATTTTAACCAGAGTCCTAGTCAACTGATTCCACATGACCTAAAGCCCTGTCTTAAATCACATTATTAGTCTTTTTGACATGGGGATGCCCCCTACCCAAATGTGTGGCTGTCACAACACTAAATCATATTATTAGACCAGAGTGACCCATGATCTCCTTGCAAAACAAACGAACAGAACAACAACAAAAAACATTCTTCTTAAGCTTGCTATTACAAAGGCAATTACCTCCGTAGACAAAGTCCAGACCTCTTTTTTGGTAAGGTCAATTTCTTTGCTTCGTGAGAATATACAACATAACACCCAAATATACAAAGTGATGTTTTTGTTGACTTGTATTTCATTATGTTCATGCTTTTTTTTTCTTAAGAGAGAGGGCCAATGAGAGAGAGAGAGAGAGAGTGAAAGAATCAAATTTTATTTAGTTTTTCATGTGGCTTTTGTTGCTCCAACACCTCGTTGTGTATGTGGTGCTGGCCTTTGAACCCATGTACTTGCACATGCCAGGCAAGTTCTGTAACTACTGAGCCACTGCTGCAGCCCCCATAATTTACAATTTTAAGATTTTAGACTGACTAGGAAATCCAGTAAAAATATGAACAGCTTAACTCTATGTATCATGTTACCATTTTTTAAAGTCTTGTATTTCTGACTTGTAACACATATTAGACTTGATATGTTCTAAATAGTCTCACACTGACCAATAACAAGGCACACAGTGGAAAACACAAGCTGTACATTACCTATGTTAATTAAAAACATCTCATGCCATATTTTCATCTTGAAAACGCTAAGCAGAGCCTTCCAGTGTCCACATCTTTGAGTCCTCTGTCCTGATATGGAGGCAGGATTCAAACTGAGATAGAGACTGTTTGAGAAGCAGGATCATATGAAGAGCTGTCCTGCAAGCAGATCTGGAAACAAATTTCGAGTGATTTAACCTTAGATCAAAGCTCTATGATACACATCTCCCAGTTCCCCAAACAAGGTGATCCACCCTGCCAGGATGGACCAGGATTCTCCAATGCATTAAGAAAGAAACTGTACTGTGATGAGGAATGCAAACTCCCTCAGTGATGCCTCAGACCTGGCCTTCAGCATTTAGCAGGAGGAAAGTCTCACAAGTACCTGGAGTGTGGGAAAAGCTTCTGTTACAGCTCAGCTCTTTGTATTCATCAGAAAATTCACATGGGAGAGAAACACTATAAGTGTGACGAGTGTGGAAAGGAATTCAGGCAGAGCTCCCACCTGCACACTCGTCACAGAGCACACTGTAGAGAAGCCGTTCAGATGTGAGCAGTGTGGGAAAGGCTTCAGTCGTAGATCAACACTAACTGCTCACTGCAAAGTGCACACAGGAGCGAAACCTCACGTTGGTGAGGAAAGTGGGCCTTCATTCACAGTTCCCAGCTGCAGGAACATTGGAGAATCCACATGGGGAGAAACAGTTCAAGTATGTTGTGTGTGGTAAGAGCGTCTATGGTAGATCAGAACTTGACAGGCATTCATTCCATGGCGCACACAGGAGAGAAACTGTTAAGATGTGACACATGTGGCAAGAGCTTTCATCAGACATCAGCCCTAAGTGGTCACTGGATGGTCCACACAGGAGAGAAATCACACAAATATGAGGACCGTGGGAAGGCCTTCATTTACAGGTGAGATCTTCTTGAGCATCACATTGTCCACACAGGTGAGAAATGGTATAATTGTGAACAATGTGGAAAACCCTTCAGATGGTTCTCTTGTCTGAACATGAGTCAACAGTGGAGAAAAAACGTTCAAATGTGTGGAGACTGGGAAGAGATATTGCGCAAAATCAGTGTCATTCCTGTCAGAGAGCTCACAGAGCAGAAAGCCATGCATGTGTAGGGAGTACGGGGAAGGCTACAGAAGGAGGCTGGATCTTGACTTTCACCCGAGGAGCCACACAGAAGAGAAACTCTAGTTGTGAGGAACATGGGAAGGACTTTAGTTGGGCCTCGTGTCTTTTGAGACATCAGAGCCTCCACAGTGGTGAAAACTAAGTGTAGTGTGTGGGAAGAGATTTACTCAGAATTCACCGCTTCATGCCCACGAGAGGGTCCACACAGGGCAAAAACCCTACACTTGTAAGGAATGTGGGAAGAGCTTTGGCAGGGCCTCCTGTCTTTTGAGACGTCAGAGCCTCCACAGTGGAGGAAAAAGATTGAAATGTGAGGGGTGTGGGACAAGATTTACTCAGAATTCAAAGCCTCATTCCCATCAGAGAGTCCATACTGGAGAAAAGTGTGGGAAGGGCTTCCCCTGAACATCTCATCTGACCCATCAGAGGCTCCACAGCAGGCAAAACATGGGAAGAGCCCTGGTCACACTTCATACCTTAAGGACCAACAAAACGTCCGTAGTAGAGAAATGCCAAGCAAATGCAGGTGCTGGGGAGGAGCACAGGGGAGCTCGGACCTGGAGCTGCACCAGATGGCTCCTCGCAGGAGAGAAGCTGTGCAGGCGTGGAGGGTGGTGAGTGTGTCAGCCAGGCCTCCCCACTGCAGAGAAGCTGCACAGGTGTGGAGGGTGGTGAGTGTGTCAGCCGGGCCTCCCCACTGCAGAGAAGCTGTGCAGGTGTGGAGGGTGGTGAG
>PVKS010000831.1:25698-89886 GCA_004027875.1 Aplodontia rufa | reverse complement strand
ACCTTACAAGTGCAGAGGGAGGTGTATGACAAGCATTGGTGTGAGTTCACACCTTATAATTCATCACGGAATTGATGCTGGTGATAAACTTCATCCATAGAAGTTTACAAGAGGACTCATTCAGTGTTTCTGCCATAGCTCAGTGTGTCCCAGTGGTCTCAGGACACCCTTATAAGGGTTTCATTCAGAAGTTTGATAATTATAGTTATCATTCGAAGACATCCCTTAGCAAGAATGAAAACTTTGTCGGGCATTTAGGAAAGTATAATGATGCTCATGTCTACTAGACGTGGCCCTAGGCGTGGACTTTGCTACTGAATCTCCACAACCTTAACATTGATGAGCTTGATAGGTGTGTTCAGCAGCTGATGGTTACATGAATCAAGGTAGAAAACACAGAGCATTTGGAAACTGTGCTAAGAGGCAGCCTGCAGAAAGCAGGAGCTGAAAGGCAGAGCGCACAGAGCATTAGCTACCCCTGCACTTGGCTCCTGGCCTCCCCCAGCCTCTGAGTCTTCTGCATTTTCCACATGTTGCAGACTGAAAGGCTTTGTTAACTGTTATTGCAGTTAACACTATGTATTTCCCTAAATTCCCTGCAGTGTTGATACGAGATTTACAGTAACACTCTGAAAGTGCCTGATGTACTTACTTGATCCTGAACTGATCATGATTTTAGTTATCTGCCCTTCCAGGCAGGCTTGGATACGATTGCCTTCTGATTGCTGTAGCATTTCTTTTTACCAAACTATGCAAAATTAGACATTTTGCAGCCTTTATACCCCTTATTCTTCCTCTTTCTCTATGAAATAAATACTTAAAAATGGAGTTTGGTAATTTCATCACATACATTCATTTTTGGGGCAGGATTAAAATTTACTTGCTCTTTGTTGGTGGCAGTAAAAATTGCCTTTTGGAAAATGGAATGCATCAGAATGTATCATCAGAAATTAAGGGTGGGAAATTGTTATTATGAGGTTAAAATACCAAACAGAATATCACATTGATGATGTCACTTTCTTCTTCTAGTACTGGGGATTTGAACCCCATAGTCTAAACTGAGCTTAAGGGCTAAGACACTGAGGTTGACCTCAACTTGTGATCCTCCTGCTGCAGCCTACCGAGTAGCTGGTATTCAAGGTGCGTGGCACTATGCCTGACTTAACACTCCATTTTTATTTTTATTTTTATTTATTTATTTTTTTAAAGAGAGGGACAGTGAGAGAGATAAAGAGAGAATCACCTTTATTTAGTTTTTCACATGGCCTTCGTTGCTCCAACACTTCATTGGGTACATGGTGCTGGGGTTTGAACTAGCATCCCTGGCACATGCTAGGCAAGCGCTGTACCTGCTGAGCTCCTGCTCCAGCCCCCATTTTAATTTTAATTTTTAATTTTTTGATGTCAGAGATTGAACCCAGGGGTGCTTAATCACTGAACCACATCCCCAGCCCTTTTTATTTTTTTTATTTTGAGACAGGATCTTGCTAAGTTGCTGAGGCTGGCTTTGAACTTGCGATCCTCCTGCCTTAGCCTCCTGAGCTGCTGGGAGGATTACAGGTGTGTGCCTCCACACCCAGCATCAGTCCATTTTAAAATAGAACATATATTCAGCAACACACATCGGTGAGATTCTCACTGATCCCTGTAATGACGTGAGGCCATAAAATGTTGCTTAGACGTGTGGTGAAGGAGGAAATTAACACTGGGTTTGTGAGACCAAGCAGCCTATTCAGCATTGTCAAACTAGAGATGCTGATGTGTGTTTTCAAATTTTGCATATACATAATTTATTAGGAAAGGAATACTCATTTATTTTCTCCGGCAATGAGTGTTTGGTAGCTTTTTCCTATATTAAAATTTCATAAATAAATTTCTTATCAGTTTTAACAAAGCAGAAAAATATGTACGGTGGAATTAGAAAAACAGTATTAATCATTTACCCCTAAGACTGCTCTATAATATCAAGTGACAGAAGTTCAGAATTAAGGAACAGGACTGTGGAAGTCCTTCCATTTTGCAGTTTTGCCAATACCTGTGGAGTGCAGCGGAGGCTCAGTAGTGACCAGTACCTAAGGTTCTTTTTAGGACTGATTGTGCAGTTACCATCTGCCTAGTTTGTTCTAATGTTCCAGCTCCAAGAGGTTACCCAGAATAAACCACACTAGACAGTTTAGGTTCAGCGAACCACTCTTACCAGTTACAGAATGGTGGGGCTCCTCCAAAGTCCTGTGTTCCCTGACACTGTCCAAAGGCCAGCCTGGCAAGTAGACCTTTCTGAGGTTAGCAGTCTCAGGCCTGCTTTGTTAAGTTTCTTCTGTGCACGTGGTATCAGAAAAATAGGACCCACAGTCTTTTTCCAAACCATCTTCATATCCCAGAATAGGTCATCTCCGCGGTAATTAATGGGTAGCAGAAAATTCAGGAGATTAAACAGGAAGTACTTGCCTGTTGTAACTGAAAAGACCTCAGGTAGGGCTTACATCTATCTTCCTGTGTCCTGGGTGATGGAATTAGTCACAAATGTCATTGACATTGACACCTGGGACTAGCTGGTTTGTGTTTTTGTTCACACTGATATCTCCCATGGTATGTGAGGCCATGATGCTCACCCACACTGAACATTGAAGGCTCAGCGTTGAATCAATTCCCTGCTCTTTGTGGGACAATTTCCTCCCCTACATTTTGCCATGGGCTTGACTTGATTTTGAACTTGGCTGCATGGTAAGCTGGTGGAGATTATAACAGATGATCATTCTTTCTCTTGTGCCAATACCACAGTCTGTCTGTCTGTCTGTCTGTCTCTCTCTCTTTGACACACTGGGATCGACAAAATAATTTTTGTCTCGATCGACAAAATAATTTTTGTCTCTGAACCTCTGTTTTAATCATCTAGACACTTGACACTTTGTTGCATATTAAGTACAAGTATTATTTTGGGTTTGGTTTGACATCCTGACTAGACATGAACTTACTGGAGAGGTGCATTTTCGTTTTGATGATCATGGTAAAAGTATTTTAATATTCTTTCACTAAATAATGGCTCTGCACATTGAAAATATGTACATTGAGGGGCTGGAGCAGTGGCTTGGCAATTACAGCGATTGCCTGGCATGTGCAAGTACATGGGTTCAAACCCCAGCACCCACATACACAACTAAGTGTCAGAGCAACAAAAGCCATGTGAAAAACTCAATAAAGGTTGATTCTCTTTCTCTTTCTCTCTCTCTCTCTCTCTCTCTCACTGTTCTTCTCTTTTAAAAAAATAAAAAGATAATATGTACATTGATACAGAATAAAGAAGAAAGTGGAAAGAAGTAGGAATTCACCACTATGAAAGTCTTGGTGTAAGCAGGCTGATAGGCAACAATTAATAGAATTTTATGAGAGTAGGAACATATTATGCATACCAGTTTCTAAGTGGATTCTGCTAATTGAAATTATTGTTAAAGGTATTTTTTCAATAAATATATTTACAGCCTCGCTTCTAATGCCTCCACAGTATTCTGGTGTACTGAATATTATTTTCCCACTAAACAGTTTTCCTGTTACGATCTGTGTGCTGATGACTTTTATGTGCCAATTTGCTAGACTACAGTCCCCAGTTATCTAATGAAACACTGGTATAGTTGTTATTTTGAAGATATTTTGTATTTTTAAGTCCACATTTAAGTATGTATTGTCTTACATTAAAACATACACACACAAACAAACTTGGGAATAAATCTAACCTGGGAGGTGAAAATTCAGCCTGTACAACTATAAAACCCTGAAAAAATTGAAGCAACCTTAGAATATGGAAGTACCTCTCATGTTCTTAGATAGGCAGAATTAATAGGGTCAAAAGGGCTATATTGCCAAAACCATTAGACATATTCGATGCAATTCCCATCCAAATACCAATGAAACAGTCCTAAACCTGACGTGGAAGATTGAAAGACCTAGAATAGCCAAAGCAATATTGAGCAAGAGCAGCACTGGAGGCAACACAATACCTGATCTCAAATAATACTACATAATATTATATGGCTATAGTATCAAAACAGACCAAAGGGAAAAAAAACTGAAAAACTAGTGGAATAGAAAACAGAGATAAACCTACCTACAGGCATCTGATACTTGAAAAGGTGCCAAAAGAACATGTTCTTGGAGAAAAGATAGCCTTTTAAATAAATGGTGCTAGGAAAATGGGATGAGCATGTGCAGAAGAATGAAACTAGATCCCTACCTTTCACCCTGCACAAAGTCAACTCAACGTGGACCACCACCTAGGCATCAGACTAGAAACTGCAACTGCCAGGAGAAAACAGCTCAACACTCCAGCATTTGGCGCACCCACCAACTGCTTTAACAAGAACTCTGAAACTCAAGAATCAGTATGTGGCGCAGCATCAAATTAAAAAGCTTCACAGCAAAGGAAACTGAAAATTCAGAGCATGAAGCGAGAGCTCACAGAATGGGGGAGACTCTGTCAGGTAGTCTTTTGATGGGATTAATATCCAGAATATATTAAAAAGGCAAAAATCTTATCTCAAAGAGCCCTACCAATAAATGGCAAAAGAACTAAACACACTTCTCAAAAGAAGAAATACAAACTGTCAACAAATACATGAAAAAATGTTCAACATCCCTAGCAATAAGGGAAATGTAAATGAATACTACCTTGGGATTTCACCCCACTTCAGTTAGAATGGCAGTCATCATGAGTGCAAATAATAATGCTGATGAGGGTGTGGGAAAGTTACATCCACACTTTGTTAGATTCTGCGTAATCTGGGTGGGCCTGATCAGTTAAAGTCCTTAAGAGCAGAGGTGAAGCTTCACAAAAGGGAAAAAGAACACCATCTGTCTCATGGATTAGAGTTTCAGTTTGGCCTTCCTAATAGCCTACCTGCCATACACATTTTGGAATTGCTTACCCAGCCCTACAGACACATAAGAGAATTCTTCGGGGTTGGGGGTGCATACTGCTTGCCTAGCATGTGCAAGGCCCTGGGTTGAATCCTTAGTGTGCATGAGCACACATACACATATCCACACACATAGGAGAGTTTCAATAAATGTATATCTTATACTGATTTTGTTTCTCTGGTCAAACCCTGATCAAAAATGATTTTGTTCCAGAAATGATTCTAGAGGAGCAGAGATTTTTTTTTAATAAAAAGAGAGGGTCGGTGAGAGTGAATCAGTTTTGTTTAGTTTTCACATGGCTTTCATTGACTTCATTGTGTACATGGTGCTGGGGTTTGAACCCACGTCTTCATGCATGCCAGTGCTGAGCCATCACTCCAGTCCAGAGCAGAGTCTTTAAGGATGTGTTTTCTCAATTTTTTGTTTTCTGGAACTGGATTTCTTAAAATTTTTATTATTAGTTTACTTATTTGTGGTGCTGGAACTGAGTCTAGAAGTACTCTATCACTGAGATTTTTATCCCTAGCTGTTTTTATTTTTATTTTGAAACAGGGCCTTGTCAAGTTGCTGAGGCTGCCCTTGGACTTGTGATCCTCCTTCCTCAGCCTCCTGAGTCTCTGGGGATTACAGTTGTGCACCACCATTCCCAGCTGATATTAGAAAATTTAAGAGACCTATTTACATTATTTCAGTGGAAAATAGGACTGTTTGTCAATGGCATGATGTATCAACAAAGATGTGCCAAATATCACATTGGATATGCACAATCAAATGTCTACAGAAGGCGAGTTTCTAGGTGACTATGGATTTGTTATTTTAGGACACATCAGTCAAACTGAGGAGTAAAATGAGATTTCTGGTTGATCCTCACTGTCCTGGAGAACATGGGAAAGAAATGTAGACTCAAGCCCTCAAATTGCAGCTCAGATGCAGTGACCCAAAAACTTCAGATCATTATGCGTTGGCTTCTTAACTTGGCCTTGTTGATGTTGGTGTCCCTAGTTAATGAAAACTGATGGGAAGTCACTAAGCTGTCACTTGGTCTATATAATTCCAAGTGAACAGAAGTCTAACTTAAACCACCTGAAGAGTCACAGCCTTGAAATAAATTCCAAATCATGTCCAGTTTACAAATCCAGAATTCCTTGAATGAAGGAGAAGCCAGTTCCGCTTGAGGATGGACATTGCTATGTTGCAAATAGTAATTATACTGTTCATCTTCTCCCCAGAGTTCTGCCATGAGGACCTATGGGCACATACGTCTGACAGTGTGCTCACAAGGAGAAAAAACCTCCTGGATTCTTGCTCTCAGTTGGCACCTTGATATTACGATGAGGAAACCTGGTGACCATGAAGTGGGAACTAATCTGCTGGCAAAACATTTGCATGTCAGAGGGTGGGAATAAATTCCAGAAATATTCCAGGGCTATCCTCAGGGAATCTTCCAGCTATTGAGATAACCTTTCTAAGGTGAAAAGCATGTTGCATCTGACCCTTTCCATACCCACTAAGAGCCACAATACCTAGTGGACATTCTTAGATTCTAGAAACTACTTATTTCTTATTGGGATGTGCTACTTTGTGTTTTGTGAGTGAGTGGAAAAGATTTTGACTGGGCTCAGGACAAGGGAGGCTATATGTCTTAGCCTCTCTGCACCTGGGACCCAGTGGTCCAAGGGGGAGATCCAAAAGTGTTTAAAATGTCATTGGCAAATATTGATGCTGTTATGAGTCTGTGACTGGCCCCAAGTGGTGAATCAAAACACAGATGCATAAGTTATTTTGGAGCAAAACCAAAACAAGCAACAATACAATAGAAAAAACCCCACCGTCCTCTTCGTGTACATAGTCTCCATCTGTAAAGCAGTTTATTTTTATTTTTATTTTTGCGGGTGTTCTTAGTAGCTAGAGCTCTTAACCACAGGCCACCAAATTAGTATGTGAACCCAGCTTCCCATCGTAAACTGAGTAGTGTTGGCTCCTCCGTGACCTTTGAGTAGTCTGCGCACAGTGGCATTTTATTTGGAAATGATGTACATAAAGTTGGATTCAAACAGGCCCTAAAGCCACAGGTAAGTGCCCCTAAGGTCCATAGTGCCCATTCTTGCTATATCACATTCAGAACGTGCGAGCATGAAGATGGATGTAAAATTATCGTATCAGCAGCAAGAAAGGGTGAAGAACAAACGTGAACACGATTGGGTACCAGCCACCGGAGCGACGTGTGCACTGCAGGAATTCCGGAAGGAGGAGAACGGGCAGAAGGCACATGATAAAGAAATAATGGTTAAAGGGCTGGGGCAGTGACTCGGCGGTTACGGTGCTTGCCAGGCATGCACAAGTACACGAGTTCAAACCTCAGCACCCATGTACACAACTAAGTGTCAAAGCCATGTGAAAAAGTCAATAAAAATTGATTCTCTGTCTGTGTGTCTGTCTCTCTTTCTCTCTCTCTCTCTCTTTGAAAAAAAGAAATAATGGTTGAAAAACTTTACAAATTTGAGGAAATTTATGGCTCTGCAGATCCAAGAATGCCAATGAACTTCAAGTAGGAAAACCCCTAGGAGACCTACTCAGAGACACATTATAATCAAACTGCTCAAAACCAAAGAGGAAAGAGCCGTGGATGCACAAGAGAAAAGCAACTTCTCACGTGCAGTGATCCTCAATAAGCTTGTCAGCAGACTTCTCTGCAAATGCTGGAGGCCAGAGACATATTTCGAGGTGCTAGAGGGGCAGACCTGTCCACCCAGACTTCTATATTTGGCAAAACTATCCTTTCAAACACACAGAAATTACTTTCCCAGGTAATTTTTTTTCAAAGAGAGAAGGACAGTGAAAGAGAGGGAGAGACAGATAATCAAGTTTTACTGAGTTTTTCACATGGCCTTCACTGCTCTAACAGTTGTGTACGTGGGTGCTGGGGTTTGAACCCGTGTACTTGGGCACGCCAGGCAAGCGCCACAAGTGCTGTAACCGCCAAGCCACCACTCCAGCCCCAGGTAATTAGAGATGAGAAAATTTAGTACCAGTCAAGCCCTCTGAGAAATGCTAAAGGGCATCCTTCAAGTTGAACAACTGTTGGAGAGTAATTTAAAAACCTCTGGAAATACAAAGATCTACAGTAAAGCCAAACACAAGATCCAATATAAAAACCAGTTATAATTTTGGTTTATACTTACTTTCCTATTTTCTACAGTATCTAAAATACAAAGGCATAAAACAATTATAAATCTATGTTAATGAGTACCCAGAACGTAAAGGTGTAATATATGACATCAGAAACAAAGATGACAGTTGGAGATGTAAAGTAGTAGGGTTTTGTATGTGATTGAAGTTAAGTAAGCATCAATTTAAAATAGATTGTTAAAGCTTTTAAGATATTACCTATAACCTCTGTGATAACCATAAAGAGAAAATCATACATGAAATGAAATGAGAGGGGATTCAATATATATCACTACAGAAAAAACCCAAAGGAAGGCAGTAATGGAGAATATGAGAGACAAAAAGACATTTAAAAACCAAATTGGTAAGTCCTTCCCTATGCACTCATTTAAGTGTAAATGGATTAAACTTAAACCTCCCCCACAAAAATTGTATGGCAATATGTTTTAAAAAAACATTATCTGGGGCTGGAGTGGTGGCTCCGCAGTTACAGTGCTTGCCAGGCATGCGCAAGTACATGGGTTCAAACCCCAGCACCCACGTACACAGCTAAGTGTCAGAGCAACGAAAGCCATGTGAAAAACTCAATAAAAGTTGATTCTCTCTCTCTCTCTCTCTCTCTCTCTCTCTCACTATCCTTTCTTAAAAAAACATTATCCAACTATATACTCAGCAGGGGACTCACTTTAGCAAATAACCAATATATACATTTTTTTCTGTAATGGGATCGAACTCAGGTCCTTGTACACACTAGGCAAGTGGTCTACCATAAGCTGTATCACCAGCCCTAGGCACTCACTTTTAGACCTAAGGACATGCAGAGGTTGAAAGAGAAAGGATGGAAAAAGATATTCCAAGCCATTGTAACAGAGAGAGAGCAAGGGTGTCTAATTCAATGACAGACAGGATACTCTAAGTCAGAAATTGTTAAAGAACATAATATTTTGCTAAAAGGCAATTTTATCAAGGTGATATAAAAATTATATGCAGCAAACTCAATAGCTTCGAAATATGTGAAGCAAATACAGAATTGAAGGGACAGCTCTACAATAATAGGAAACTTCAATACCCCACTTTCAAATGAGAACAGCTAAAACAGACCAATAAGGAAAGCACCAGAAGAGCAGTATGTATCAGTTGGACCCAACAGGCACATACAGAGGTCTCCTCCCAACAACAGGACGTACACTTCGTCAGCTGCACACAGAACACTGTTCAGGATAGATCACAGAAGAAACTGAGCTGAAAACCAAAAACATTAAAGATGAGAGGAACGATAAATACAAAAATATGAAAATAAAACGTAAGCCAAACTAAGAGCTGGTTCTTTTTAAATGCCAAAATGGCAAACCTTTAGCTAAATTGACTAAAAAACAGAAAAGACCCAACTAAAATCAGAAATAAAAATGGGGAAATTACCACTGATTTTACAAAGATAAAAATGTAACAAATACTATGAAAAACTGTATGCCAATAATTTTCATAATCTAGATGAAATAGACAAATTCCTGGAACACAATCTGGCAACACTGAATTATGAAGAAAGGAAATCTGCATCAACCTGTAAGTAGGAAGAGGTTGCATCAGTAATTCAAAACCTCTCCACAAAGAAAAGCCATCCATGACCAGATGGCTTCACCACTGAATTCTACCAACATTTAAGGAACCTTTAACACCGTAACGACTCAAAATCGTCCCAAAAACATGAGTAGGGGACACTTTCATGTTCATTCTGTGAGACCAGCATTAGTTCAATACCAAAGCCAAAGTCATTAAAAGAAAACTATAGATCCATATCCCTTATGAATACTGATGCAAAAACTCACAACAAAATACTAGAAATCCCAATTCAGCATCATGTGAAAAGGATTTTACTCAATGACT
The DNA here is from genome assembly GCA_004027875.1 of Aplodontia rufa. Classification (NCBI taxonomy): domain Eukaryota; kingdom Metazoa; phylum Chordata; class Mammalia; order Rodentia; family Aplodontiidae; genus Aplodontia; species Aplodontia rufa. The sequence continues at coordinate 79,923 of PVKS010000831.1, read as the reverse complement.
TTACTCAGGTGGATTTATTCCTGGTTAAGAGCTCGTTATTCACCATACAGAAATCAATATTATATGCCACATGAACAGAGGTGCATGATCTCAGTAAATGCATAAAACGACAAAAATCAACACTATTTCATAAGGAAAATAAACCTCAACAAACTAGGAATAGAAGGAAACTACCACAACTAAATAAAAGCTATATATGGAGAAACTTGCAGCTTATCAACACAATAGTGGGGGACGGAAAGCTTTTCCTCTAATGGAACACAGTAAGGTAGCACCACTTCCTCCAAATCCATTCAGCGTAGCATTGGGAATTCTAAGTAGAGCAATAGGAAGAAAAACAAAGCGTTCAAATTGGAAAGAAGTGAAACCATCTCTACTTGCAGATATGTTCTTTTTTCTTTTTTAAGAGAAGGCAGAGGGAGAGAGGGGGAGAGAGAAAATAATTTAGTTTTTCACATGGTTTTTGTTGCTCTGAAACTTCGTTGTGTGCGTGGTCCTGGGGTTTGAACTTGTGTACTTGCACATGCCAGGCAAGTGCCATAACCACTGAGCACCACTCCAGTCCCCCCTGATATATTCTTTTTTTAAAAGAGAAATAATCTTTATTTAGTTTTTCACGTAACTTCCTTTTCTCTGACACTTAGCTGTGTATGTGGTGCTGGGGTTTGAACTCGGGTACTTGCACATCCCAGGCAAGCACCGTAACCACTGAGCCACCGCTTCAGCCCCCTGATATATTCTTAATATGTAAATATTCTGTAGCTGGATGTGGTAGCACAGGCCTATAATACCATCCACTCAAGGAGCAAAGTCAGGGAGATTGGAAGTTCAAGGCCAGCCTCAGCAACTTAGCAAGACTTTATCTCAAACTAACTAACAAAACCATGGGTAGGGACTAGAGTGGTGGTTCAGTGGTTGGAGTGCTTGCCTGGTATGCACAAGGAGCTGGGTTCACACCTGAGCACCACATACACAACTAAGTATCAGAGAAACAAAGGCCAGATAAAAAATAAAACTGATTATCTCTCTAACTCACTCTCTCCCTTTCTCTCTCAAAAGAGAAAGAAAGAAAAAACCATTGGGGATGTCACTCTAGGTTCAGTCCCCAGTACCAAAGAGAAAAAATCTATAGAATCCACAAAAAACTATTATGAAATAAAGAAAACTGAATAAAAGATCAACACAAAGTGGGAGCAGTGGCTCAACAGCTGGAGCGCTTGCCTGGCATGCCAAGGTCCCAGATTAAAACTGCAGTACCACAAACACAGCTGTGTAGGGGAAACAAAGGATAGACAGAAAAATTTTAAATTCTCTCTTTTCCCCTGTTTCTTTAATTAAAAGAAAAGATCAACACGGAAGCAGCAGTTATAGTGCCACACAGAAGAAATTAACAATTCCCTTATTAAAAATAAGAGAAATCCTTCCATTTCTAATAGCACTTAAAAGGATACTCAGGGCCAGACATGGTGGCACACGGCTGTAATCCCAGAAGAGTCAGGAGACTAAGGCAAGAGGATGGCAGTTTTGAGGCCAGCCTGGGTAACTTAGCAAGACCCTATCTCAAAATAAAAAAGTACTGGAGATAGAGATCAATTGTAGAGTACCTCTGGGTTCAAATCTCAGAACCACAAAAAAAGTACTTGGGAATAAATAGGAGGTGAAGCATGTGTATACTAAATACTATAAAACCTTACTAAAATAAAGAAGACACAAATAAATGGAAATGTATTCGGTGTTAATGGACTGGGAAACTCAATGCTGCCAAAATGTCAATACTACCCCCAAATAACCTAATGATTCAATGAAATACCTGTAAAATTCTAATAACCTGTGTCCCTAGAAATAGAAAAATCCACTCTAACATTTATGTGGAATATTAGGGAGCACTCTATCCCTTGGCCATATCTTTGACCTCATTTCACTTAAATCTGTTTCAGGGGGGTTGGAGCAGTGGCTCTGTGGTAGAGGACTTGCCTGGCATGTGCAAGGTTCTGGGTTCAGACCCCAGCACCACATACATAACCAAGTGTCAGAAAAAAAATTGAAAAAATAAATAAACTTGATTCTCATTCCCTCCCCCCTTCTAAATAAAAGTCTGTTCTACAGCTAGGAATATGGCTCACTGGTAGAGTGCTTGCCCTGCATGCACAAGTCCATGGGTTCAAGACCCAGCACTGGAAGAAAAAAAAAGGCACTTCCATAGCAATTTGAAGTAAAGCAGTACCTTCTCCATTCACCTCTTCCTACATTTCCTTCAGCAATAATAATCTTCAGCCTCTCTAATTCCTACAGTCCCAGTCACTGTCACTTTGTACTGTTCCTTTGAGTCCCTTGTATTTTCATAACCAGCTACATGAATCTCATCAGGAAAGCTCAGCCAACTTCCACATTTCTCACTTCCTAGAACCGTGTGCCATGAAAAAAAAAATTCTCTAGATAGCAGAAGGCACAGAAAGAAAGAACCGGATTTTTTAGGCTTTGTGGAAGAGGTAGGAATGGCAAGTTGTTGGTCATGAAGGATGATTGCATCATCACCAGTGGACCTGGTGGATCCTCAATAAGCACCGTTACCCGTGGTATGCGTGAATGCGTGGGTTGATTGGTTCCAGGGCCTTCTGCAGGTACCAAAATGTGGATGCTCGTTTCTTACATTAAATGGCACAGTATTTGCATCTAACCTAAACACCCTCCCCCCGCACACTTTAAATCACTCAAATAACAACTGAAATGCTGTGTAAAGAGCTGTTGCAGTGTTGGTGTGGAACAAAGTCATGTTCAGTACAGATGCATGCAGCTGTACGCAGCCCGCCCCCAGATCTGCAGGTGGTTGAACCCATGGATCTGTAACCCACGGAGGACCAAGGGCACTGAGTCAAGTACATTTCTTGCAGTGCAGTGCTGTTCCCAGGTCCACCTCAGGAAACGCCTGTTGCAGAGCTAATCAGTATGATGTAATTAGAAGAATGTCAACCTTACTCTGGTTCTGGTTTTTGAGTCATTCACAGACTTTGCAATTCAGCGCTTACTAATCACAAAACATTACTTGGGGCTTTGTAAATGAGCACACTCTTGGTTTGGACTACAGTTTCAGGAAGCGGACAGACCCGCGTAAAACGAAATCTTAAAGTGCAGGGACTAACGGTGGCGGGAATGGTGGGAGGCGTAGAGTCCCGCGGTTCCACGGAGTGGCGGGCCGATCCACGTAGGCCGGTGGACCCCGGGGAGGTCTGGGCTGTGCAGTGCGGCCGCTCCCGGGAACCCCGAGCGCGTCGCTCAGACCCGCGGGCGCCAAGGAATTCTGGGATTTGTAGTCCAGCGACTCTGCGGGCACTTCCGCTCGGGCAGGCTGAGCCACGGAAGTGTGGAGGTGGAGTCCGGGTGCTCTCTGGGGTCGCGGCACTTTCGTTCCGGAAGTCCGAGGTTGCGTGGGAACAGGGCAGTTGGAGCCAGTTCCGCGTCTCCTGGGACCTGAACTTGCTGGCGCGAAGCTTGCGGCCCGCGGCAACCTGGCCCTCTGTGCAGCGGACCGGAGGCCTCGGCGGCGAGCGGAGGTTTGGAGGCGCGGGGCAGCGGTTTCCGCCGCCTGGGCGGAGCTGGCGGCGGTCGTCGGACCCCGGGGCTGTGTTTTTACGTTTTGCCAGTTTCCTCTTGGATTCTCGCCGCTGCCAACGCCAGTGTCACCAGGAATGTTCCTGTTCTAGGGACAGTGCGTGTTAGCGTTTCGCAGCCAGGAAGCCCACGTACCGGGGCAGCGGTGGGCAGCAGACGGGTTGTGTCCTCACGGACGGTTCGGATCTAGGGGGGGACGACCCGTAGCCGTTAATGTTGTCACACAGTCTTAATGTTTTTGAAGAGCACACCCACGTCATTTGGGGAAGGACTCTGATTTGCGGTGTTTGGTGCGGTTCGTTGGTGCAGATAGCACGTAAGTGGGAAAGTTCGCTTCTCGGGCAGCATCAGGTGGCCCAAATGTCACTTTTCCCCTTTATTTACCAGGTCAGCTTTGGTCGTCTGGTTAAGGTGATGTCTCGTCTTCTTCGTCGGGAAGTTACCGTGTTTCATAATTGACCATTTTTTCTCCTCATGGGTAGACACATTAGTGGGCTGTAAAAATGTTTTTTCCTCATATTTGTTCATCCATTCATTAAAATATAAATATTAGATCAGTATGGACCCAGATTGATCTTTTCATTTAAATGAAATGTAGATCAACACCTCTTTTTACCACAGTTATTAAAGTATATTTTATCTATCATAGAATCCACCCACTTTAGTTGTACAAATGAATGATTTTTAGGAATTTTGCTGAGTGGTGCAACCATTGTCATAACTAAGTTTGGAACATTTTCAACCCCTTGGACTCCTTGGGCTCATTTTCAGTTAATTCTTATTCTTACCCCAGATGAACAGATCAACAGCAATCACTAACCTGCTCTCTACATATAGAAAGCATTTGCCTGTTCTGGGTATTTCATGGGAATGGAATCGTACAATGTGTACTCCTTCATGACAGGCTTTCTTCACTTAGCATAGTGTTCTCAAAGTTCATCAGTTTTGTAGTTTGTGGCAGTGTCCTGTTCCGTTTAGTTTCCCAGTTAACATTTCATTGTATGGATATAATTTGTTTATCCATTTACCCACAGAAGGGGATTTTCGCCGTTTTCAGTTTTGCATGATGAGCAATATTGCTGTGAGCCTTCATGTGCTGATTCACCACAAGGGTCTTACGTTGGTGAGCAGCATCCCTGACCACCTTTCCATGTCTTGATTTCTGCCTTCGGTGGCACTTTGCAGGCACAGTTCTGCTTTCTTGCGATATACGTGACTTAGGACTCTGCATATTCCAAGGAGGAAGAGGAAAAATGATCACAATGGAGGTAAATCTTGCTATCTTTCTGTTAAAATGCCATCTCACTAATTAGATTGTCAGGTTTTCTTCTTTCTTGGAAAGACTTAGTCCAGGGATTTGAACACATTGTGTGTCCCCTGGACTTCCTTTGACCCACTGAGTTGACTCTGCATTTGCTTTTGGTTCTCGTATTCTTTTGTTATTACTTATTTTATGTAGTGGAACGGTCAGGAGGAGTGAACAGTTCTTTCACTTAACTCTTTCTCTGCTTACATACTTTTAAAACTGTCTCATACTCTTTTTCTTGCAAGCATTCATAACTGTTTGTTTTCATGACCTACATCTCATTTAAAATTGTAATTTCAAAAAATTAATACTAAATAATGTCACTTGTTATGGGTATGTACTATTCTCATTGTATTGATGTGTCTGTTTATTGTTAATTATTTCCTTCTTGTATATATTCTATTTAGGAATTTTTCTGTTTTAAGTAATACTGCAGTGACAACTTTCCTATACACTCTTTTCTCCAAGAATCAGTTCTGTAAACAGTCTCCCTAATTTTTGTCCTAAAGGTACTGGAAGCTCAATTTTGAAAGGGTACTTTGACTTGTGTCTTGTTGGCTGTTTTCTAGGTAGAACATCCAAGTACATCCCCACACCAATAGGTTGTCACTACTGCTTGATGTGAGTTGTTGGATGTTTTCGTATGAGGAGAGCTGCATTCTGTGGTCATTATGCCCAAGTCATACCTCATATCTATTTTATCTATTAGTGTCTTCTTACTGCTTTGTGAAGTAAGCAGTTTGACCAGCGTAGAACTATCTGGGTCTTGCCAGTCACATGTGTGGGTTTCTTTTTTTGTTGCATTTACTCATCAGAGCAGCTACAGGAGGAGGTTCTAGGTCTTAGCTTAAATTTGTAATGCTTGAGGCACCCGCTCAGGTTCACACAAGGAAATCAAGGGCAGGAACATGATCCGTTCTATCAAAGTGACAGGAGAAACAGGAAAGAGAAGCATTTCTCCATTGGAAGACCTGTGCCTTGTGTGAAAGACCTGTGGGTTTCTGCAGTGCCCTGCTGAGTGATGATGTCCACAGATGGCACTGCTCCTGCCCTGAAGCCCCTCCACGAGGTGACCTTTTTTCTCTCTGACATGGCACCATCTCAGGTGCACTGCAATACTCAGCACTCCAGGTGCATAAGAAAAACAGCACAGTTGCTATATTTTAAAAAAAGTTACCTGACACAGAATTACCAGAAGAGATACCCACCAGGGACAGAAATATACCAACACAGAGGCAAGAAAAGCCAAAATTGATCATAGGAGAGTTAGCCACAGAATAAAAAAAGGATGTGAACAAAGAACGTGAAGAGGCAAGTTCAAAAGAAGTAGGGGTAGTCATACACATTTGAAAAGGTGATGGTATTCATTTTTAATCAAATAAGTGAGAATAATAAAATGGATTGTTTTTCCTAATCAGATTGCCCAGGCCGTTGGGAAATTTATGACCTTCTCTTGGCCATCATATGGAGAATCAGGACATTTGTATTCTCTTGAAAGATTGGGGGGTTAGGAAGAAAATCTGCCATTATATGATCATAATTTTAAATATGCTTATGTTTTGATGTTTTAATTCTTATTTGCAGTTTTTTTAAAGTAGCATGAAAGTAAGATTTTGTAAAGTAATGTTTTCTGCAGGTGATGATAATGAAAACATGTGTAAAACTAAATTTTCATTATTCAGCATCCAAAATTTGTGTATAAGAGGAGAAAAGTGGGTATGATGCTAAATGTTGATACTAAATGCTATATGTTTCTGGTGAAGTTGGTAATATTCTCCAAAAGTTAAAATATGTAGCTCAGGATACATCATTTAGAGATTTAGAGCATTGCTTGGATTCAGTGAAGGGCACAAAGTAGAAGGACAAGGACTGTAGTCACTGTCATGCTTTAGGTGAGCTTGAAGAAAATCAGTGTGTAACACTGGGCATTTATTACATAGGAGAAGGGCTGGAAAATCTATGAATTCAAGTTCTACAAAATCTGGACCAGATTCCCACTCATTCTCCCCATCTTTTCATGCGCTCTCTTCACATGGCCTTTAACAATAAGATTGAGGCTGGTGTGTTTGATGCTGTAGGAGATGGTGACATTCAAGGACGTGGCCGTAGTCTTCAGCGAGGAGGAGCTGGGGCTGCTGGACTCGGCCCAGAGGAAGCTATATCGAGACGTGATGCTGGAGAACTTCAGGAACCTGCTCTCAGTTGGTGAGGACATGAGCTCTCTGACACTAAATGTTAGTCCCCTAGAGTAACTTTGTGTCCTCAGGTATTTAAAGGCCTCTTGAATAGGTCTCCCATGTTTGTGGACCTGATATTCCTGTCAGTGATTTTTTGTGAAATAAAGTAGAAGATATCAGAGTTTGTAAGGGGGAATAGAATATATTGCAGCAAAAACTCTGGCCAGTTACATGAGCTTTAACATAGTGGCTAGAGGTAGGTTTTTATAGCACATATTTATATGTGTATTTTTGGGTCTTAAAATACTGTATTTCTTCAGTTGACCATTTTAAAAATGTTTGAGAAATTTTTCTTTTGCTTAATTGATCAATATGTATTAGGAATCCAGATTTCCATTAAATGTACTCATGTTTGTTTTAAATATGTGGCTTTGTGGAACTGGAGCAGAGGCTCAGCACTTGGCATGCTTGCCTGGCATGCGCAAGACCCAGGTTTGAGCCCCAGCACCACATACACAACAAAGTGTCTGAGAAACGAAGGCCAGATGAAAAAATAAATAAAACGGATTCTCTCCCTTTCTCTCCCGCCACCCTCTTTTTTTTTTTTAAGAGAGGACAGTGAAAGGGAGAGAGAGAAAGAGAATGTTATTTAGTTTTTCATTTGGTTTTCATTGCTCAGACACTGTGCTGTGTACTTGGTGCTGGGGTTTGAACCTGCATCCCTGCGCATGGGAGGCAGGCGCAGAAACTACCAAGCCATTGCTCCAGTCCCCATCTCTTTCTTTAAAAAAAGTGTGACTTTGCACATTCACAGGGTGTCGCCCCTTCAAACATGATATGTTCCACTTAGGAAAGGACAAAAGGCCTGATATGAAGACAGCAACCCAAAGAGAAGGGCAGTCAGGTAAGAGCCAAGCACCTGCAGTTTTGATAGATGTCTGTTCATCTGTTTAATCTCTCTGCTCCCATTGGTGCCATGTGTTTCCAAATTGCCAGATCTCTCCCTGGATTATTCCAGCAGCCTTTGTACTGGTTGCCTTTGTCTCCCCACCCTCTAGTAGAATGTCTGTTCTATGTGTCACAGCCAAAGTGACACTTTGTAAATGTAAACCAAATTGTCATTCCTCTTTTAGAAGATATACTTCTAAACTTAGAAGTGCTCAGGAGTTTGTAACTCTTGCAAGCTCATTTAATGCCTATCAACGTGGAAACACAAGATTTGGTTTACATTTTACAGAACAACCAGAAATACTTTAAATATGTAGATATAAATATCTCTAGGTATTTGCTAATTTGGATATATAACACAAACCCAAACTGCAAATTATTTGCTTATTTTACTGCTTTTATTAAAGATTTTTGTTTCATATTTTATTATTTACATGAATTTTTGTATGTGTATAATTTTTTTTAAGAGAGAGAGAGGATCAATTTTATTTAGTTTTTTCATGTGACCTTCATTGCTGTGACACTTCATAGCGTTATGTGGTGCTGGGGTTTGAACTCACGTCCTTGCACAGGCCAGGCAAGTGCCATAACCACCAAGCTACCACTCCAGCCCTATATCTGTATAATTTATTGACAGTATAATGTACCATTCAAGATTCCACACTGACTTTGAAATTAAATAGAAATGGAAATAGGTTAATGGTTTGAATCATATTGTCCATTTTAAATATTAAGTCTTTGATTTCCAATACATAACTCATATAGGAGACTTGATATGGTCTAAAATATCTTATAAATACTTGGTGGTACACATTCATGCACACCTGTAATTCTAACTGCTTGGGAGGCTGAGGAAGGATGACCATAAGTTTGAGGCCAATCTGAGCAACTGTGTCAAAAAATAAAAAGGGCTGGGGATAGCTCCATGGTAAATTGACCTGAATTTAATCATCAGTACCACACAAAAACAAAAACAAGAAAACTTAGTGGGTTGTAGCTAACTAGACCATGCCGTGGTCTCTCTGGGCAGACGCAGACAAACCAGAGAACACGATGCATAGTGGAAAAGATAAACCCGATCTTCTCTGGACTCATTAAAATCTCACTCTCTCCTAATTATGAAATCTTGAAAACTCTTAAGAGAGTCTTCAGTTGTTCACATCTGTGAATTCTCTCTCCTTCCCGCAGACAAGATCCAAAGTGCGATGGAAACTATTTCAGAAGCAGGACCACAGAAAGAGTGGTGGCAAATGTGGCGACACATTGTAAGTGACTTAACCAAATGTCAAAGTTCCATGATAAATGGCTTTCCAGTCTCCATACGAGGCGAGTCTTCCCACCAGATTGGGGCAGGACTGTCGGTAACTCACTCAGGCCAGAACCTTTACCAATATAACAAATGTAAAGAGTCCTCCAGTGAAGTCCCGAACTTTGGCCTTCAGCAGTTACACTCAGGAGAAGAGTCTCCTGGATGTGTTGAGTGTGGAAAAAGCTTCTGTTACAGCTCAGCTCTTCGTATTCATCAGAGAATTCACATGGGAGAGAAACGCTACAAGTGTGACGAGTGTGGAAAGGAATTCAGTCAGAGCTCCCGCCTGCAAACTCATCACAGAGTGCACACTGTAGAGAAACCGTTCAGATGTGAGCAGTGTGGGAAAGGCTTCAGTCGTAGATCAACACTGACTGCTCACTGCAAAGTGCACACAGGAGCCAAACCTCACATTTGTGAGCAATGTGGGCAGGCCTTCATTCATGCATCCCATCTTCATGAACATCAGAGAATTCACACAGGGGAAAAACCATTCAAATGTGATATATGTGGGAAGAACTTCCGTCGTAGATCAGCACTTAATAATCATTGCATGGTCCACACGGGAGAGAAACCATACAATTGTGAGGACTGTGGGAAACGATTCACTTGTAGCTCAAATCTTCATATCCATCAGAGGGTCCACACAGGAGAAAAACCCTATAAATGTGAGGAATGTGGTAAGAGCTTTATTCAGCCTTCCCAGTTTCAGGCCCATCAGAGAATCCACACTGGAGAGAAACCATATGTGTGTAAAGTGTGTGGTAAGGGCTTTATTTACAGTTCAAGTTTTCAGGCCCATCAAGGAGTCCACACTGAAGAGAAGCCATACAAATGCAACGAGTGTGGGAAGAGTTTCAGGATGAAAATCCATTACCAAGTTCATCTAGTGGTCCACACAGGAGAAAAGCCCTATAAATGTGAGATGTGTGGGAAAGCCTTCCGACAGAGTTCGTATCTTAAAATTCATCAGAAGGCCCACAGTGTAGAGAAACCTTATAAGTGTGAGGAGTGTGGACAAGGCTTCAATCAGAGTTCACGACTTCAGATTCACCAGTTGGTCCACACTGGTGAAAAACCATACAAATGTGAAGAGTGTGGAAAGGGATTCAGTCGAAGAGCAGATCTTAAAATCCACTGTAGAATTCACACAGGAGAAAAACCGTATCCTTGTGAGGAATGTGGGAAAGTCTTCTGTCAGGCTTCACATCTTCTGACCCATCAGAGAGTCCATAGTGGAGAAAAACCATTCAAATGTGAAGAGTGTGGGAAGAGCTTTGGTCGGAGTGCACACCTTCAAGCCCATCAGAAAGTCCACACTGGAGACAAGCCCTACAAGTGTGAGGAGTGTGGGAAGGGCTTCAAGTGGAGCTTGAACCTGGACATGCATCAGAGAGTCCACACCGGAGAAAAACCGTACAGGTGTGGGGAGTGTGGGAAGCACTTCAGTCAGGCTTCAAGTCTTCAACTTCACCAGAGTGTCCACACTGGAGAGAAGCCGTACAAGTGTGACGTGTGTGCTCAGGTCTTCAGTCGGGCTTCTCAGCTCCAGTCTCATCAGAGAGTTCACACAGGGGAGAGACCTTACAAGTGTGAGATATGTGGTAAGAGCTTCAGCTGGAGATCAAATCTTGCAAGTCATCACAAAATTCATATTAATGGTATTCTTTGTGAAAGTGATGAGAGTCATAAGAACATTAGGGGATTGTCAGAGGAAAGAAGATCTACAAAGTAATATTTTTTTAAACAACTTTATTTAGTTTTTCACATGGGCTTCGTTGTTCCAACACTTAGTTGTGTACGTGGTGCTGGGGTTTGAACCCTGGTCCTCGAGCTTGACAGGCAAGCGCCGAAACCGCTGAGCCACCGCTCCAGCCCTACAAAGTAATATTTTTAAAAATGCCCATGTACAACCTGAATTCTCATAATCACAGGTTTCCTGTGAATTTCATTTCACAGGAAGAGAAATTTTTTTTCCTTAGGTCAATATTTAAGCAATAACTCAACAATTTCCACACATGTAAGGACCCTTACAGGTAGTACAGGAAAGACGTCAGAATGTTGATGTTTATCATATGTCACTTAGGAGAGACGACTTATAAAGGAAACGAGTTTGGCCAGACCTTTTAACAAAAGTTTTGCGATGGGAATGCCAGGATTGATGTCCCCTGGACTCTGAGCTCCGCAGGATTAGGGACCTTGGTGCTGAATCTCTACGACATTAACATTGCCTTGTGCTTGTTGGTATGGTTAATACTTGTTTGTTAAATGAATCAAAAGGACAAGGTGTACAATACTTGGATAATTGTGTGTCTGTGTCGAGGAGGAAACCTAAAATTAAAATTATTCAGGGACATGAATGTTTGTTGAAATGCATCCTGTAGTATAATTATGGTGTTATTTTACTTCATTTGTTTCTGTTCTCCCACCGCTTTTTTTTTTTCAAAGAGAGAAGGACAGTGAGAGAGAGAGAGAATCAGTTTTTTATTGAGTTTTTCACATGGCTTTCATTGCTCTGACACTTAGTTGTGTACGTGGGTGCTGGGGTTTGAACCCATGTACTTGCTCATGCCAGGCAAGCACCATAACCACTGAGCCACCGCTCCAGCCCCTGTTCTCCCCTTTCTTGACAGCCTCTGCTGTCAAATTGGGTTCTGATTATTTGGAGGCCTATGTAGTTTTTCCAGGGTTTTATACATTTTAAATTGAACTGTCTTTTATGAACATTTTTGGACACTGCTGGCTGAAAAAGCTTTATTTATTTTACCAATAACAGGTTATTGAATAATTTTTATCCGCCAGTGTTAAGGTAGGAGTTTAACTCATTAAGTACCAAGTTTTAAATTAATTTAAGGCAATTAGTTTTTTCAAAGTTACCATGAGTGGTCTATCGGTTGCTCAAGGTTTTTTTTTGTTTTGTTTTGTTTTGCAGGGCTGAGGACCGAACTCGGGGCCTTGTGCCTGCTAGGCAAGCGCTCTGCCACTGAGCTAAATCCCCAACCCCTTGCTCAAGATTTTATTTATTTATTTATTTTATTTTTCTGTCTGGGATGATGGGACAAAGTAGGGAATGTAGCCCTTTGGAAGTGTCAGAACTGGCAGGTGTCAGAAGTAGTTACCAATGACAGAATTTTCCTTATTCACCTTGAATTTATTCTTGCTCTTGAATCTCTGATTCTGTCTAGACTGTGAAATGATTGCCTTCTCATTACCTTAGTGTTCTCTTATCCAAACTTCTCAGGTAAGGCCTATACCATATTCTTTCCCTGCACCATGAAGCTAATACCAAAAGAAAAATTATGGAAATTTGATAATTTTTATCAATTGTATTATTGAGGAAGGGTTGACCCCTTAGCAGCAGTAAAGAATGATTTTGGAAAGTATATATCAGAATATAAGTTGTACAACTTTTTTAAATCTAGAAATCATGTGTTATGGTACATTAGGTATCCAAAAGCTCCTGTGTCAATGAGGGAATATTCTGAGGTGCGATGCTTAGATTGTGAGAACTGTAACCTGATCAGTCCCATCCGAGTTTGGATGGACCAGCTGGGTGGTAACTGGCAGGTAGGATGTGGCTGAAGGAGGTGGGCCACTGGGGGAATGCCCTGGAAGGGTTCATCTTCCCTGTGGCCCCTTTTCCCCGCCCCTTTCTGCCATGGTGTTGTACCTCACCTGTGGCCCAGAATGATGGAGTTGGCTGATCATGGACTACCTCTGAAATTGTGAACCCAGAATCAACCTTTCCTCCTCTAAGTTGTCCTTGTCAGGTATTCTGGTCATAGTGATTAAAAAAACTGACAAAACACATCAAATAATTGGAGGATTTATGATTATGAGATTAAAATACCCAAGGTAATGTCAATGATTGTACATATGAACACTAATTATGAAAGATAAGAATTAGAAAGTATTTGATACCAAATATAGATTGAATAAATTATGATATCTTCACACACTGCAGTAAAGATGAGTCATCTCTTCTCAACAGTATGGATGAATGTCATGGAAAATGTTGAGCGAATGAAACCAGACACAAAATAGTATATGTTATAAGAATCCATTTCTATAAAGTATGAAACAGGCTAAATGACTCTACACTGATCAGACTTACTAGAAATCACAGAAATTCAATTGAAACAACAAAATATTACTATAAATTTAATTCAGTAAAATTTAGGCTAGTCATCCAAATGAAGGCTAGGAGGGGCTTATACAGAAAGCATCATGTACAACTCATGGTAATGTAGGTTTGTTTAGCCATTCTAGATGTCAGTCTGAATTTTAAAGGACAGAGAGAGAATCATTTTTTGTTGAGATTTTCACATGGCTTTCATTGCTCTGACACTTAGCTGTGTACGTGGGTGCTGGGGTTTGAACCCATGTACTGTGCATGCCAGGCAAGCACTGTAACTGCCGAGCCACCGCTCCAGCCCTTATTGCTAAATTTAAGTAAAAACATACACCATGAAAAAGGTATATATGTTTAGGAAAAACCCAATCCCAGTATACAACCACCCAAAGTGGAAGGTGTTGAAAGATCAAAGAGGCACACAGATCCAGAATTGTACAAAATGCAGTTTTTAGGGACAAACTGAAGCACATCTTGGAAGTGGCAAGGCAGGAGGATCTCAAGTACCACAAGATAGGAGGAAGGGCTTTATATGATAAGCTGGACACTGGTGGGCTGTAGTCAAGCTGGGTGTTCCAGGGCTGTCTCAGAACTATTAACATGTCCAACATTGGTTTTAAAAGTCCTAGTGGGGGGCTGGAGCGGTGGCTCAGCGGTTTTGGTGCTTGCCTGGCAAGCACGAGGACCCGGGTTCAAACCCCAGCACCACGTACACAACTGAGTGTTGGAGCAACTAAGGCCATGTGAAAAACTCAATAAAGTTGTTCCTCTCTTTCTCTCTGTCTCTCACTATCCCTCTCTCTTTAAAAAAATTTTTAAAAAAAGTCCTAGTGGTCAGTGACTGGCACAAGATGCTTGGCCATCTTCATGACTATCCTGTAGGGTTTAGAATATGTGCCACTTGGTAGGCAAGATGGCTGTTATATCCAAGCTGCCTATAGTCATATCGAGATAGACTTCTACAGTGTATTCCGAGATATTCTCACATAGGTCTATAGCAGGCATGTATGGAGACATTTAATTCTTTGTTATTGACAATGGGAAGTATAGGTTCACAAAATGTGGGTATAGAAAAAGGAATTTTATGAAAAAAAGATGAAACTTACAAACCCCTAAATAAAGAAAGTAATTACCAGAATGACTTTTATGACACTGTCACTTACATAAAATTTAAAATATGTACTTACTACATTTTTCTAAAGAACATAGCCCAAAGGAAACATGAAACAAAATAGAATGATTGCTTGTGGAGTGGTAAGGGAAATGAAAGCTGCCAGGGGAAAAAGGAAGTGAGTAAATATTTTAAATTGTATTTCATCATACTATCTCCAGGATTTTGAATTAGTGGAAAAAATTGATGTGTGTGCCATGTTTTGCCTTAAGCCAGGCACAGTTCTTGGAGGATGTTTTCCACAACAGCTTGGAACATAAAAAATTTAAAGACACCAAAATCATCTAGTTATTGTTCCAGTGACTTAGCTTTCAGTGTTGCAGATGTAATCAACCAAATCAGAACTATGACATGTAGGGAAAAAGTCATTTTCCATGAGTTCAGTAACACAATAAAAAGTAAAAGAGCACTATTATAGAACTGTGAATATTTAAGTGAGCCAATAAGTCACATGTGTGGATCTTTTTTTGGATTTGATTTTTTGAAAATCTGTCTTAAACATCTTTAAGATGTGAGGAATTTTTTAACAGGACTTGAGTATAACTTGTTAATAATTATTTTTGCTTTTCATAAATGGGTAACAGCTGCATGTGTTCAGGCTTTTAAAATGTTCTTATCAGTGAAAGATGAATACTAAAGTGTTTACATGCAAATGACAATTTAAATTTTTTTAAAACATTTTTATAAGAATAATACTTGAACAGACTAGACTACGCAAACCTTGTGATTGGAAGAAGGAATGAAAAAGTATATAAGTGTGTATAAATTGGAAGGGAAAATATAGCCATTTCAAATTGGTATTACTTGTATAGAAAATCCAAATAATGTACATATAACTTATTAAAATTAATAACTGAATTTGGCAAGTTCAGTGGTACATGAGCCAGTACAATTTCATTAGCAGTGGTTACAATAACACTGTCTTCTCATTCCCAATCTCAAGTTTTCATCATCGCATCATTAAGTATTAAATTTGTTAAGCAATTTATTGTAGCTTTGTACATTTTTTTCTAGAAATATATCAGTTTCCTAAGTATACAAATAACTATTATAAAGTTGTTGACATTCTATAATTTTCTTTGGTGTTCTCTTTTATATTTCTAGCCTTGATATCTGTCATTTTAAATGGTCATTTTTACAACTTTGACAATTTTATAGTTTTCTCAATAGGTTGATTTTTTTTTGGTTAGAGTGTGTGTGGTGGTGGTGGTGGTGAACTTTTTTTTTTTCAGTTCATCAATCTGCTCTTAAGAATTTTCCACCTGTTTTCTTTGGTTTTGTTAATTCCTTTATGAATTTCCTAAGACTGGTTTATTCCCTTATTGATTTTCAGTTTCCCTTCTGCTTTAATGTAGCCATTTAAAGCTCAACATGTTCTTCTGCACATCTGATTTTTGTGCATTTCTGGTTTTTTTTTCATTTTGCTTTATTAAATTTTAACTGATATTTATGGTAACTTTAGCCTTTTGTCTTTATAAAGTGCCCCTGTATGTCAGGTAACTTTTTTCTTAAAGCTCATTTGGTTAAGTGTTAATATAACAAAAATTTAAATTATAGAAATAATTTGAAACCTAGGATGATAGTATTTTTTCTTTATTGTTTCTTTGGATGTACCTGATGTTACAATGTACCATGACAATTATAAAGCATGAAGTATAGCTTTTTCAAATTCAGTCCTCAGTGTTTCCCCTTCTCCTCCCTTCTCCCTCTTCCTTTTAGTTATACAGGACAGTGGAATGTTACAGTGACATAATTATAAAGGCATGCAGTTTATCTAGTTCAAATTCAATCCCCAGTGTTGCCCCTCTCCTTCCTTCCTCCCACCCCTGTTCCTTCTAGATATACATGACAGAATAATCAGCGATGTAATTATAGAAGTATGGACTATAATTTATTTCATTTCCATCCCCAGTATTTTCACTCCCCCTTTCCTTCCACTCTACTGATATTTCTATTATTTACTAATAGTTTTTCTTAATCTAGTGACTTATTGATGAAAATGTTGATGGAGTTCACTATATGTTCATAGGAAATTGAGTCTGATTCACTCCACGAATTTTCTGTAGCTCATCCCTCCTTCCTCCATTTGTTCCCCTTTGTTTATTCCTCTGATCTTTTTCTTATTTTGGGTTAGCTTCTGCATATCAGAGAAAACATTCAACCTCCAGCTTTTTGAGACCGGTTTATGTCACTTAGCATGATAGTCTCAAGTTCCACCATTTGCCAGTGAATGAATGCCATAAAGTCATTCTTCCTGATAGCTGTGTAATACTTTGTTGTGTGCATATATCACATTTTCTTTATCCATTAATCTGTTGAAGGGAATCTTGGTTGGCTCCATAACTTAGCTACCTTGAATTGTGCTGCTATAAAAATTGATGTGGCAGCATCACTGTAGTATGCTGATTTTAGATCCTTTGGATATATACCAAGGAGAGGGATAGATAGCTGGGCCAAATGGTGGATCCATTTCTAGTTTTGTAAGGAATCTCTGAAATCACTTTCCATAATGGTTGTACCAATTTGCAGTCCCACCAGCAATTTATAGCTGTACCAACATTTATCGTTAGCAAACAGTCCTCGACAACATTTATTGTTGTTTATATTCTTGGTAATTGCCATTCTGATTGGAGTGAGATGAAATCTCAATGTAGTTTTAATTTGCTTCTCTAATAGAGATGTTGAACATTTTTTCACATATTTGTTGGCAATTTGCATTTCTTCTTTTTAGAAGTGTCCATTTAGTCTTTTGCCCATTAATTGATTGTTATTTGTTTTTGGCTTTTTTGAGTTCTTTGTATATCTTAGATATTAATGCCCTACGGTGCAGGTGGAAAAGATTTTTTTCCACTTCTGTGGGTTCTCTCTTCACACTCGTTTGTTTCCTGTGCTGTGAGGAAGCTTTTCAACTTGAAGCCATCCCATTAATTGTTTTTGGTTTTTTTTAAAAGAGAAAGACAGTGAGGGAGAGGAAGAGAGAATCAATTTTATTTAGTTTTTCATGTGGCTTTTGTTGCTATGACACTTTGTTGGGTACATGATGCTGGGATTTGAACCTGTATCCTCGCCAGGCAAGCACCATAACCACTGAGCCACCACTCCAACCCCTATGAATTGATTTTTAAATTTTACTCCTTGTGCTTTAGAAGTTTTAGTAAAGAAGTCAATTCCTAAGCCAGCGTGCTGGAGTGTTGGATTTAGGTTTAGGGTTGCTGGCCTAATTCCTAGATCCACTTTGAGTTTTATGCATGGTGAGGAGGGGTTAAATTTCATTCAACTACATATGATTTCCAGTTTTCCCAACACTGTTTCTTAAAAAGGCTGTCTTTGCTCCAATTTACGTTTTTGGCTCTTTTGTGAAATATGAGGTAATTATTTATTTATGTGGATCTATGTCTGTGCCTTCTATTCCATTTGTCTTTATGTCTGTTTTGGTGCAAATACCATGCTGTTTTTGTTTTTGGTGCTCTATAGTATAATTTGAAATACACTATTGTGATGTGCTTCCAGCTTCTCTATTCTTACTAAGGGCTGCTTTAGCCATTCTGGGTCTCATATTTTTCCAAATGAATTTCATGACTCCTTTTTCTAATTTTGTGAAGAATATCATTGGAATTTTAAAGAGTATCACATTGAATCTGCAAGGTGCTTTAGGTAACGTGGCCATTTTGATAGTGTTAATTCTGCCTATCCAAGAACCTGGGAGGTCTTTTCATCTTCTAGGGTCTTCTTCAATTTCTTAGTGTTCTGTTGTTTTCATTGTAGAGGTCCTTTACCTTTTTTGTTAGATTCCCAAGTACTTTAATTTTTTGAAGCTATTGTGAATGGAATAGTTTTCCTAATTCTTTTTCAGCAAGTTCATCATTGGAATAGGAATGTGATTGATTAGTGAACATTGAATTTGTATCCTGCTACTTTGCTGAATTCATTTATGAGTGCTAGAAGTCTTCTGATAGAGTTTTTTTTTTTTTTGGAGGGGTCTTCTATGTAATCATGTCATCAGCAGGGATAATTTAAGCTATTTGCCTATTCATATCCCTTTAATTTCCTTCTCTTGCCTAATTGCTCTGGCTAGAGTTTCAAGGACTATCGTGAATAGGAGTGGTGAAAATTGGCATTCTTATCTTGTTCCTCTTTTTAGTGGAAATTGTTTTTCTCCATTCACAATAGTGTTGGGCTTGGGTTTGTTGTATATAGCCTTTCCTGTGTTGAAGTAAGTTCCTTGATACTTTCTTTTTCTCCTCCCCTCCCCCTCCCCCTCCCCCTTCCTCCCTTCCCTCTCCTTCTTTCTCCTTTCTTCTTCTTCCTCCTTCTTCCAGTGGGAGAAAAAGATAATCAATTTTATTTAGTTTTTCATGTGGTCTTTCTTGCTCTGACACTGTTGTGTATGTTGTGCTGGAGTATAAACCCAGGTCCTCACTCATGCCAGGCAAGTGCACAAGTGCATAACCGCTGAGCTACCCACCGTTCCAGCAGTTAATAGTATCTTCTTTAGAGTGTTTTCCTTGCTTTTGTGAGGACCAGAAAAGACTAACAAAACATCCACCTTCATTCAACTTCAGGGGTTTGATATTTGGTTTCAGTCCCTATGAAAGAAGGCCCAGTGAAGGTCTTTGGGGTTACCAAAGGCAATGGATAGTTGTGCCTTGAAAGTGATCTCTTGAACAAGTCTCTTCTCGTCCACTTGAAATCCATAAACTCGTAGCTTATAAAAAAATTCTCACAGTTGTAAGGCCGTGAAGTCCAATGGGATCAAGGTGCCAGTGGATTCCGTGGTGAGGGCTCACTTCTGTATCGTAGGGAGTCCCTTCTGGTGCTGTTCTCAGGTAAGTGAAGGGGCAAGTAAGTTACCTCAGGACACCCAATTCATGAAGAGCTCCCACGAAGTACTCCCACAGGTCCAAGATAATACCATTATCTTGGTTAGGACTTCAAAATACGAATTTTGGGGGGTCACACACACACATTGATACCACAGCAACATCTAAGTCTACTCTGCTGCTTCGCCTTTCAGTTTCCAAAATTTACATTCTTTTAAGGCAGACGCTACACTGAAGAGACCTCCCCCGCCCCCTCAGGTATTCTGGGAAGTGAAAACCAGGAGCCCCGGGTACCGGGACACTTCCGCACCAGGGTCTAGGCTTTTTCGGGAAATGTAGTCCAGGAGTGAGGCAGAGCGGCCGGTTCCCGCTTGCATTCTGGGACATGTAGTTCGAGCTCCGCGCAGGCGCACGTGCTGCCGTTATGCTACGCTCCCGCTGTAAACGGCCCCGCCCCGGCCCCGCGGAATTCTGGGAAGTGTAGTCCGGGAGCCTCTGTGGTCCAGGGCTCTGCCCTGTTGAGGACGGCGGTGCTGGGCGTGCTGGGCAGTGTAGTCCGCGAGCTCTTAGAAGTCGCCTGCGCCTCCCGCTCCCGGAGGACGGCGCAGCAGCCATCTTTCCCCGGGCTGTAGTGGATTTGGTCCGCTCCCCAGGAAGCTTTAGCATTGGCCCCTGACGTTCCTGGGGCCGGCGGTGGACGGTCTTTCCCCCGGCAGCGTCGGCCGTCGGCGGAGGTTCGAGGCTGGCGGGTGGCGTTGCCTAGGGCGGAGCTTCTTGAGTCGGGGGCGTCCTGGGCGGTGCCGGGAGTCGGAGGGCCCGGCCGCCCCTCCCGCGAGCAGCCCTGCCGCCTCCCAGGGCGTCGCCTGGGGCCGGTTAGTGACTCCCTAAGCCGGGCAAACTTCTGCCTTCCTGGAACAGAACGTTTTGAGAAAAGCGTGGCAGACTGCAAACGGCCGCAAACCTCCGGACGCGTGGTTGTTCTCGGTACCGTTATCCCAGTCATTGGCCTCGTTCAAGGACAGCGTGGCTTCTGGCCGGCGCGGGGGGCGTTGCTGCGACGGCCTGGAGTCGCCGGCGAAATCCTGGCTTCTCAGCCTTCTCGTCCGCCCCAGCCCGCTTGCTCAGAGAGCAGCGCCCGGAGCAGGAGCCCGCAGAGCCGCCCGTGAGTAAGAGCGTGAATTCCCAGCTCATCCTGAGCGCTTTGCACAGATGCAGCCCTTCGGGGTGCTCCGTGAAGACGAGGCAGAGTCCCAGCAGGCGACCCGATGCCGCTGGTCCTCTCGGCAGCCCGAGTCTAGCCCAGAGCGCCTCATCTCTTTGGTGTGTTCTCCCGGAGCCAAAATCCGCCTGCTGTTACGGGAAAACAGGCGGAGCGGTGTGGGGACTGGAGAGCAAGGTGCGGGGTATTTTTTCTGAGTTTCTAAAAGCAATTTTCTTCACTGTTTCATTTTACTTTAAATAATATTTATGTTATAGAAAAACTTGTAATCATAGAAAATACCGAAATTTATAAAGAAAAAATTTAATTACCCATAACCACAGATTGCAAATATAGCAATTAATAGTTTAGTGCCTTTTTGTCGTTAATGTGTATATTTCTATTTAGCAGAGGTGGTTTTTGGGGTACTCTGCACCCACTGTCATGGGTGCACTGGAATAATCTCAGCTGCTTAGGAGGCTGAGGCTGGAGGATCACAAAGCCAGCCACAGCAACTGAATTGTCTCAAGAAAAAAGAAAAAACAAAAAAAGGTGGAGATGTAGCTCAAGACATGTAGCTCAGCTGTAGGAAGGGCTCCTGAGTTCTATCCCCAGAATGGAGAGAGAAAAAAAGAAGAAGAAGAAATAAGTCCACAAACCAGCGGCATTGGATCACATAGGATAGGTAGAAATGCCCAGCCTTAATCCTCGCCCAGGACCTTTGTAATTTAGAATTTCTGTAGGTGGGACCCAGGAACCTGCATTTCAACAAATCCCAAGGTGATGCCTTCACAGGCTTAAGTTTGAGAAGCTCAGGAAAGGGTCTTACCTGGAAATTCAGGCCTAGCAAATTTATCTTCCCTGATGTCACAGATAAAACTCAGCTGGCCACGCAGGAATCCTACTCAGTCCAATGATTTTTTTTCCCACTAAATGTTGTCCATTGTCAGTTCTTCTTGAAAAGTCCTGACAGAAGCAGAATGTAGCTGGGAAGTTTAGAGAATTCCAAGTGTGAAGATGAATTTCTCCCAGGCTTTGGGAATGGATTTGTTGTTCTCTGTTGTACTAGAGGACTTCTGTCTAACCTGGCAAGACTGATGCCTGGTTACTTACTTCTGTTGTTGTTAAGGTGACGATTTCCTGATTTCATTTTAAACTTTCAGAAAGTAGTAAAAACAGAATAAGGAAATTTCAACTCCTAGCTGTTTGCATTTTGCCTATTTTCTCTGTTGGTGATCATCAGCCAGATAACACCAGGAACATACCCATAACCAGCAGCATTTAATGTTATTCAAACTTGCTGCGAGAGGGGAGCCCACACACCATAGGAATCAGGCTGGGGGTGTCTCGGTAAGAGGCAGTTAGGAGGAGCTGGCTTGAATAAGCTGAGTTGGGGAGTTTTAGGCAGTGGAGTCTGTTCTGGATTGGATGCTGTCAGTCAGTGGGAGTAACTTGGTGACTGAGTATTGTAATGATTTTTACCTAGGAAGTGGGATAAACAAACATGGAGTTTTCACCGGTAATGAAGCAGTTGCTCATGTTAGCCAGGAGAGATAGTTATTTGATTATTTTTGTTGTCGTGGAGTGTGCCTATGTTGGGCTCTCTTTTTTTCTGGTCTGTCATGTTCACTGCATGGCCTTGATCAGCTGAAAACACCAAGCATTGGCTCCACTGTTATCTGGTAGAATGTTCTCCTTTTCCACAGCTTTGTTGTACATAGTGCGTACACATGTGTGTGTGTGAACATATGTATCTTCTCCCAAACACTTGAGAACAAGCTGGAGATAGCTGTCTAACCTACAGTTCATAAATAAATTCATGGGGCTGGAGCGGTGGCTCAGCGGTTTCGGCGCTTACCTGGCAAGCACGAGGACCCGGGTTCAAACCCCAGCACCACATACACAACTAAGTGTTGGAGCAACAAAGGCCATGTGAGAAACTAAATAAAGTTGTTTCTCCCTTTCTCTGTCTCTCTCTCTCTCTCTCTCACTGTCCCTCTTTCTTTAAAAAAATAAATAAATAAATAAATTCATTCCATTTTGTCAATAAAGTTTTTGCTCTCGGAGTCTTTGAGAACAGTCCCCCCAGCGGACCCCCATGTAAGAGACCAGCCCTGTTGTATGCATTGTGCTTAGTTTTTATTTTATTAGTTGCTGTAATCTAGAACAATTCCTCAAACTTTTTTCTTTTTTGCTTTTGACATTTTCATAAAGTATTGGCAAATTGTTTTGTGGAATGTCCTGTTTTCTGGTTTATCTGACATTTGTTCCTGATTATAATCAGGCTGTGTGTCCTCAGCAGAGGAGCCACTCCCTCTCCATGCATCATGGAAGTCAGATGTCACTGTGGGTCCACCCACTGGGGGTCTCCACTTTGTTTTTTTTGGCTAAGGTATCTGCCACATAACTTTTTCCTCGAGTAATACTTTGAGATTATGTAGCTATCTTACTTCTCACCAAACTTTCACCAACTTTTAGAATTCATCAATAATTTTCTAATTATCCTTCATTCTAAATGCATTAATATACATGTTTTGTGTAAGAAGCTTTTTCTTCTTACCTATTTTTTTATTTTTTAAAGAGAGGGACAGTGAGAGAGGAAGACAGAGAATCGATTTTTATTTAGTTTTTCACGTGTTTTTCGTTGCTCTGACACTTAGTTGTGTATGTGGTGCTGGGGTTTGAACCCGTGGACTTGCACATGCCAGGCAAGCACCGTAACCCACCAAACCACCACTCCAGCCATCACCCATTTATTTTTATGCATTATTTATAACAGTATCAATTCAGATTCCTGTCTTTCTCATTTAAATTGGCTGTAGGTTGTCACACCTTTTTATTGCAATACCTTAATTTTATTAGTTTCTTTTTCTCCATGCCTATGTGTTAAAAGGGCACTTCCCAGTTAAAAAGAGACAGCAAAGGCTGGCGTAGTAGTGCACCAGTGCAAGGCCCTTGGTTCAGTCCCCAACACCACAGAGACAAACAGACAACAAGGGTTTTTACACCTCTTGTAAAAAGCTGTCAGTGTCAGTTGTCAGTTTGAATATTTTTGTTGGGGGATGGGGCCATGGCTCAGGGCAGAGTGCTTGCTTGGCATGTGTGAGGTACTGGGTTTGATCCTCAGAACCACATTAAAAATAAATAAATAAAATAAAGGGCTTGTGTCCACCTACAATCCCCTAAAATTCAAATAAATATTATTGTTTGGCTGGGAGTATGCCTTAATGGTAAGGTGCTTCCCTAACATGCACGGAGCTCTGGGTTCAATCCCCAGCACAGCAGAAATAAGTAAAATAAAACAAACATTATTGTTGAGATAGTAAAATGATTAAAAAGACAAAAGTTTTTTTCAGAACTTTTAAGAGACTTTCACATCAAAGAGCAGCAGCCTATGAGCTCCAGGTATTTTAAAATGTTCTATTGGTAGAAAACAATTTTTTAAAAATTATGTGGTCCTGGAGATTGAACCCAGGAGCCCTCTACCTCTGAGTCACATCTCCAGCCCTTTTTATTTTTTATTTCAAGACAGGGTCTCGCCGAGTTCCCAAAGTTGGGCTGAACTTGCAATCCTCCTGCCTTCAGCTTCCCAAATTGCTGGGATTACAGGCATGCACCACTGCACCTGGCTAGAAATCACATGTTTAAGGATATTTCAGACTGTAGATTATCACTCACTCACTGAAGTTGCCAAGTAAGAACTTCCAACAGTGTTTTAAGAGCTGTTTACCTTGGACCTGTCCTATGAGGTGATACTGATTCTCCCCAAGTTGGAGATGACAGAAATGAGGCAGAGAGATGTTAATAATTCCCGTGCGTGGCATTGCCAATGCGTATCCATACCAGGATTCCAACCCATGCAGAGCAGTTCCAGAGCCTACTCGTACTTACATCATCTGAATTTATGCCATAGCCAGAATAAGACTTTGGCCTATGGAAGTACAGGCAGCCTGGTGAGAAGACCACTTTGTGCGGTTGGACCCCATCTGTGCACTGCTCCGGAAAGGGGTAGAGGAGACACCTTTGCTGATTCCAAGGAGCAGCCACATGGATTAGTGACAGACTTGTTCAGTTTCCATTGATTCCTCTCTCTTTTCCTAGTGCTTCCTTCTGAGGGCCCTGCATTTCTCGGAAGAGATAAAGATGAGCACATTCAAGGTGAGTAGAGCTCCCTTTCCCACTCCCACAAGTGCTGCTTTTACACTCAGGGACTGGAAGTCCCTTGGCAGGTCCTGGCTTGAGGCCCTGCTAGTGTGCCAGGTGCTTGTTCAGCCCTTTTAACTTTAGCTGGTGGTTTCAGTTCCTGTTCTATTTCATTATTTTTTGCTTCACAAATAAAAGAAGACAGATTGATAGATGTGTGTATTTATAGGTAAATGTTTGTATTCATAATGTAGACACAGTTTTATTTAATCTTATTTGTCTTTTTCTGTGCTAGAAGTCAAACCCAGGGTCTTATGAATGATGTGCAGGTATTCTACCACTGAGCTGTGTCCCCAAGTCCCTAGATACATTGGGATTTTTTTTATTTAATGTTTTACAGCATTTATTTTTAGTTACTGTATTACATTTCCTCTATTTATGCACCCAATTTTTGAACTATATAGAAAGAATAGTGTAAAAATTGGGTACAGAAGTTTAATTTTGACATTTATTTTAGTTAAGACTTACACTGTTTTAAGAACACTGTAGTGACAGTTTTCTTGCATTTAGCTTTTTCTGAAAAAATCAGTTTTGAACAGTACTGTATTTTTTTAGTTCCTAACATACAGTGTTCAGAATTGAACAGTAAGTCTTATACGTGGTACTTTGGATGTTTTTGGTAGAATATTCAAATACAGCTCAGTGCAGCAGATGTGACTGCTGCTTCACATGGAAAAATATTGTTAGACATTTTTATTCACCACAAGATCTAGATTCTGTCTTCCCCATACCTGAGGCACACCCCGTGTGTATTTCATTTACCAATCTATTTTTCCCCTGTGATTGTTTTGTTTTTGTTTTGGTACCAGGGATTGAACCCATGGGCGCTTAACCATTGAGCCACATCCCCAGCCCTTTTTATATTTTATTTTGAGATAGGATCTCGCCAAGTTGCTTAGGGCCTCACTGAGTTGCTGAGACTGGCTTTGAACTTGTGATCCTCCTGCCTCAGCCTCCTGAGCCTCTGGGATTTTAGGTGTACGCTATTGCACCTGTTAGGTGTTTTTTTCCCTTTAATCAAAGTAGTATGTCATATTAGAGTAAAAGGTCTAGTGGTCCTAGGGAGCTTACCAGCAC
The DNA here is from genome assembly GCA_004027875.1 of Aplodontia rufa. Taxonomy (NCBI): domain Eukaryota; kingdom Metazoa; phylum Chordata; class Mammalia; order Rodentia; family Aplodontiidae; genus Aplodontia; species Aplodontia rufa. The sequence continues at coordinate 53,973 of PVKS010000831.1, read as the reverse complement.
CCATGCTCCATCATTGTGTTTATGTCTCAGAGCAACTGTCTGAGGAGATGTCTGGCTTCATCTTCATCTTCATTTTAAACATAAAGAAAAAGGGCTATGAAAAATGAGGAACCTGCTCAGCCTTACATGGAATACCAGGGATCTGGAGTGAAAGCGTGCCATGAATGTTCACCAGCTGGTGATCAGTCCTGCTCTTATGCACAAAAGACTCAAAGTGTAGTTGAGATTTTCAGTGGGGGAGGCTGGGAACACTACTCAGAGGCAGTGTGATTTCTCCTCAGTCTTCTGCATTTTATTAGGATTGAGCAAGAAATATTTATAAGATGTATACTTTTGGGGTTGGGGATTTAGCTCAGTGGCAGAGCGCTTGCCTAGCATGCGCAAGGCCCTGAGTTTGGTCCTTGGCCCTGAAAAAAAAATGTATACTTTTCAGTAGGACAAAAACATGTAGATGTGTATCTTTTTTTTTTTAAGAGAGAGGGACAGTGACAGAGAGAGAAAGAATATTTTTATTTAGTTTTTCATGTGACGTTTGTTGCTCCAACACTTCATTGTGTACGTGGTGCTGGGGTTTGAACTCGCATTCTCACATATGCCAGGCAAGCACTGTAACCAGTGAGCCACCGCTCCAGCCCAATATGTATCTTTTAGTTAGATGAAAACATGTTTATTGATTTCTTGTTTATGGCTTAGCTACGAACGATCTTTTTCTTAAGGAAAAAAGGATAAGCTAATGATTACAAAGAATATATGGACAATTTGCAGAATTTCCTAGAAGCTGCGTGTAGATGTCTCATGTTCCTGTAAAACTGGGAGGTTCCCAACAAAGGCGAAAGTTGGAGACGGGAAGAAGCAGAAAGAGTCTTTGATTTAGAGATTTGACATGCCCTTCGGTTTATTTCAAACTATAGCGTTAGTAAATCACTTGGCTCTCCTCAGTGTGAAGGTCAGGAGCTGTCAGACACTGTTGGAATTTAATTAGTAAACAGTTCTGGGAAAATTGTCAATATTAATTAAAGTATAAAATCTTTTTAGTTCAGAATATAGCCATGAGATTTCTAGGGAGTTTACTTATTATAGTACTCTCTGAGATCACCACATAATTTTTTATTTTTGAGAGGGACAGGGAGAGACACAAGGGATCAGTTTTTATTTAGTTTTTCATATGGCTTTTGTTCCTCTGACGCTTCATTGTGTACATGGTGCTCAAGTACGAACCCATGTCCTTGCATGTGCCAGGCAAGTGCTGAAACTGCTAAGCCACCACTTCAGCCCCCAAAGATTTCTTTTTTATAGCAACTTTTTTGGTAAGGCTAAGGAAAATCAGTGGATTGCATCAATGAGATAGAAGCAAAAGGGCTGGAAAATCTACAAATGGCTTAGTATCCATTGAAACTTCCCGCCCATTCCCTGCCTTCTCAGTGCTACCCCTCTTCCAGTGGACGTTGGTTATAATGTTGAGGTCATGTGTGTTTGTTATAGGAAGCAGTGACGTTCAAGGACGTGGCTGTGGCCTTTACTGAGGAGGAGCTGGGGTTGCTGGACCCTGCTCAGAGGAAGCTGTACCAAGACGTGATGGTGGAGAACTTCAGGAACCTGCTCTCAGTGGGTGAGGCCTCCCTTTCAAATAGCTTCATGACCTTGGAGTTGTAATGCTTTGGGAAATCTTGAAACAGTTCCAGACTTGCCTAATTCCTATGGGATGTGAAGCAGGATATTTCTGGTTTCTGAACGGAATATTTTGGTTTTTGTTTGTATTTTGTAATAGAGCTATAAATGGACAGAGCACCGTTATCCCTTCCCTGTTCTCTTTCAAATTTTCCCCTGTCCCATTAGTGAATTTTAAAACCAATTTATCAAATCCTGTCAGCATTTTTGTTAAGAGAGAGGGGAAAAGATAATCAGTTTTATTTATTTTTTCATCTGGTTTTTGTTTTTCCAAAACTTAGTTGTGTATGTGGTGCTGGGCTTTTGAATCCGGGTCCTCACATGTGCCAGGCAAGAGCTCCCAACTGCCAAGCCACTGCTCCAGCCCCTCTATCAGCAATTTTTAATTAAATAAAATAGGATAGGGGCTTGGAGCAGTGGCTCGGTGGTTATGGAGCTTGCCTGCCATGCATAAGGATGCAGGTTCATCACCCAGCACCATGTACACAACAAAGTATCGGAGCAACAAAAGCCACATGAAAAACTAAATAAAACTGATTCTCTCTTGAAAAATAAATAAATAAAATAGGATAGAAAATCACAGAGCTCCATATGAAGAGTAGTACACATTCCAGCAAAAACTGGCCAACTGCATGAATGTGTGAAAGCCAGTGGGAAGAGATTTAATGAAAACAGACATTTGTTTGAAATAAGTCTTTTAGCTGGGCACGGTGGTGCTTGCCTGTAATCCTAGCTACTCAGGAGGCTGAGAGAGGAGGCTCACAAGTTGGAGGCCAACTTTGGCAATTTTAGCAAGACCCTGTGTCAAAGTCTAAAGGGCTGGAATGCTGTGCATGGTGGCACACACCTATAATCCCAGTGGCTTGGGAGCCTGAGACAGGAGGATTATGAGTTCAAAGCTAGCCTCAGAAGCTTAGTGAGCCAAAGCAACTTAGTGAGACATGTCTCAAAATTATAAAATAAAAATGGCTGGGGATATGGCTCAGTGGTTGAATTCCCCTGGGTTCAGATTCTGGTACAAAAAAAAAAAGCAGGGGTGGAGGGTTTGCTTGGAATGAAGCTGAGTGGTAGAGTGCTTGCCTACCATGCATGAGGCTCTGGGTTCAATCCCTAGTATCACTAAAAACAAGAAGAAGGAAAGAAAAAAATGAAAGAAAGAAACTGATCATTCAGAGTTTGTTTTTGTAATACATATTTATGCATAGATGTCTGGGTCATGAAATAAGTGATATTTCTGTAATGGGTAATCGTTTTAAAGTGTGGTGGACACTGTTTTCAATGCCTTGGATGTTGCAGCTCAGTTTCCAATAAATTTTAGCACTTTGTCATTTTAAACTTAACAACTTCGCATATTCCCAGAGCATCAACTCTTCAAACGAGATGCATCACATATAGAAAGAGAAGAGAAGCTTTGGGTGATGAAGGCAGCAACCGAGAGAGAGAGGAATTTGGGTAAGGACCAAGCAATTGTGAGTGTATAGCTAGTTGGCCGTCTCTTGCTCTCTTCATGCCTGTTGCTGTCACCTGGTCCAAGTTGCCAACTCTCTTTCCTGTCTTACTGAAACAGCCTTGGAACTTCCTTTGCCCGGCTCCTACTCTTCCCCTCCTGCAGTCTGTTCTCTACCTGGCCTCCAGAATGATCCTTTGTAACCTTGAGTCAGATTGTGATATTCCTCTGCTCAAAATTCTCTTGTGTTTTATTTTACTTGGAGTAAAACTGTTCAGTGTGGCTGATAGAGTCTTGCATGGTCACTTTTTACCATCCCCTGTCTTTCTGATCTCATTTCCTCATCATCTCCTCTTGCTCAGGCTTTTCCAAATGCATTTTCTTCCTGCAGTTTCTCAGATCTACCAAGGATGCTTCTGCCTCAGAGCCCTGTATAGGTTCTTTCCTCTGCCTGAATACTTGTTCACCTATAATCCTTCTGGCCCCTTCTTCCCTTCATTCAGGTCTCTACTCAGTTTTGTTGTTATTGTTGTGATTATTTGGTTCTGTGGTGCTGGGTAGTGAACATAGGGCCTTGTGCATGCTAGGTAATCACTTCATTACTGAACCACATTCCCAGCCTCTGCTGAGTTTTGTCATATGAGGCTTCCTCTCACCACCCTGCTAGAAATGTTCTCCCTTCATGCTCTGTGCCTGGTCCCATTTTGTGTCTGAGCATTGATCATTGCCTCACATACATATATCATTATTACTTTTATTTTATGTTTTAAATCACCTATGCCTTCTTATTGGGGTGTAAAAAGAGAGGAGAGGAGTAGTTTTATCTCTTGTTTATTTCTGTCTCCTTGGTGCTTAGAATAGTCCTATTACATGGCCGGGGATCTGTAAGTTTTAATGAATAAATTAATAAGTGAATGGATATGGATATCTGTCTTCCATGAAGACAGCTAATAAGAAGTGAACAAATCAGGGTAAATAAGGGATTTTTCAAAAATACTTTTCATCTTCACATTAATTCCTAACCTCATTCTAATTTCTGAGGCGTGTGTGTGTTTGCCTGTTTGTACAGATCTATCCACGTCTTAGGAACCTACTGTAGTATTACAGTTACAAACCAAACTGAACGGCATGCTTCTGCAGTGACTTTCTTTGTGCAGTTGTAAGACAGCATGTGTACTTATGAAGGCATTTTTAAATAATTCTTATGTCAGCTTCTAACGCATTTGCCTGCAGAAGGAAATAAAATCGTATATCCCTTTATCAGAGAAGGGAAAGAATCAGAAGATACCCAGCTGTGAGTTAGCCTTTCCTTTAGCCCAGCTCCATCCCATCTGTTTCTTCCACAATCCATAGCCACAATAAGAGATGATTTTCCATTGTTAACTCTAGCAAACATTTTATATGTGTTCAGATTTTTACAGCTTTTTCACGTAGTGGCACCATTGCTGCTTGTGATGATTCTCTGATCATTTCTAGTGCATTCTAAACATTTATCACAAGCTATTAAATTTATTTCACATTTCACTAATAGACTGTATTTATCAGTTTGGAAAACATTCTTGCTAAAGGCAAATGTCTCTGCATCTAAAATTTTCTGTACTTTGCTTTCAAAGAGTTAGCATTCTTCTTGACTCTCGATTTTGACTCTTACTTGAGAAAGTAAAATGATATTAGAGAGATGGTAAAAGGCCTCAGAAAAAGGTTGGGGATGTAGCTTAGTGTGGAGTGCTTGCCTGGCCTGTATTAAAATACTGAGTTCAGTTGCCAGCACTGCAAAAAGAAGGAAAAAAAGAAGAAGAAAAGTGAAAGAAAATGTTTAGAATGGTCCAGTGCACAGGTCTTCATTCTTTCTTTTTACTCCAAGTGGCTCTTGCCTCTTGTTTTCTCCTCAGCATGAACTCACTCGGCGCACCTCTGATTCTGGTACAGCTTTCTGCCTTCTCAGCAAAACTGCACGTTCCAATTCTTTTTATATTTCACATACTGTACTATAATCAGCCCTTTTGCGTCTGATTTAGCTCAAACTGAAACTTGGGTCTGGAGTTATATAGAATCCCAGAAATCAAAGTGTAATTTATCTGTGCATCTGTTGCTTGAACACCTACTAAGTGCCTGGTACTATTCTGGTCAGTAGCTATAAAACTGAGCCCTATAAAATGTTCTCATTGATACTGTGTTTTGGTAGGAATGACATGTAATTTTAAGGAAAAGACTTGGATAGTACATCAATAGTTGTATCTTTTAAATGAGTTTCATGATGGCTAGTAGTTGGGAGCTTGTTAAGACCATCTCTTGGTTTCTGCCAGTATGTAAATCACAATATTTTATATTTGGTGAGAAAATGAGCTAAACCATCCGGAGTTTTGTTAAAGTCTCTTACTGTTCCTAAATGAATCTTAGAATAAAGCTTGTTTTTCTTGTTTGTGTTTCTGAATTCTGTTTTCATAGGAGAGAACAATCAAAGTGAGTTAAGGACTGTTCAGGACAGAGCATCCCATGAAGAACTTTCCTGCTGGCAAATCTGGCAGCAAATTGCAAATGACTTAACCAGGTGTCATGGCACCATAATAAAAAATACACAGATCCACAAACAGTTTTATTCCCCCTGCCAGGTTGGGTCAGGACTCCCTGTTCAAATTTCTGAAGATGAGAACTGTATGCAAAATCATAAAGCAGATGATCCTAGTTGCACTGGAGACCTAGAGTTTCTAACTTTGACAACACAGGATTCTTGGAGGAAAACGTCCAGGACTGAATCACAGAATTATCAGAGTAAATATCAGATTTCCATGAAAAATAAGCTCTGTCAGTATAAACAAAGTGTTGACCCCATCAGTTGCATCTCACATCACCATCATGATCTTAGAATACACAAAAGTGAAAAATCTCACAGCCCTAGTGATTATGGAAAAGATAGCATAACGATTTCAACATTTTACAAGCATAGGATGATTCATCCAGAACAGAAACTTTGCCAGTGTCATGAGTGTAAAAAAGACTTTAATAATCTCTCTAGCTTTGATTCTCAGCAGCAGTTACATTCAGGAGAGAAATCTCAGACATGTATTGAGTGTGGAAAAGGTTTCCATGGCAGCTCACTTCTTCGTGTTCATCTGAGAGTATGCATGGAAGAAAAACATAAGTGTAATAAGTGTGGTAAGGAATTCAGTCAGCGCTCGCATCTACAAACCCATCATAAAGTCCACACAATAGTGAAACCATACAAATGTGAGCAATGTGGGAAAGATTTTAGTCGTAGATCAGCACTCAACGTTCACTGTAAAGTCCACACAGGAGAGAAGCCTTATAATTGTGAGGAGTGTGGGAGGGCCTTCAGTCAAGCCTCTCATCTTCAGGATCATCAAAGACTACACACTGGGGAGAAACCATTCAGATGTGATGCATGCGGTAAGAGTTTCAGTCGTAATTCACATCTTCAGTCCCATCAGAGAGTACATACAGGAGAGAAACCATACAAATGTGAGGAATGTGGGAAGGGCTTCATTTGTAGCTCAAATCTTTACATTCATCAGAGGGTCCACACAGGAGAAAAACCCTATAAATGTGAGGAATGCGGTAAGAGCTTTAGTAGGCCTTCAAGTCTTCAGGCCCATCAGGGAGTCCACACTGGAGAAAAATCATACATATGTACTGTGTGTGGTAAAGGCTTTACTCTGAGTTCAAATCTTCAAGCCCATCTGAGAGTACACACCGGAGAGAAACCATACAAATGTGAAGAGTGTGGGAAGGGTTTCAGGAGGAACTCCCATTATCAAGTTCATCTAGTGGTCCACACAGGAGAGAAGCCCTATAAATGTGAGGTGTGTGGGAAGGGCTTTAGTCAAAGTTCATACCTTCAAATTCATCAGAAGGCCCACAGAGTAGAGAAACCTTATAAGTGTGAGGAGTGTGGACAAGGATTCAATCAGAGTTCACGACTTCAGATTCACCAGTTGGTCCACACTGGTGAAAAACCATACAAATGTGAAGAGTGTGGAAAGGGATTCAGTCGAAGAGCAGATCTTAAAATCCACTGTAGAATCCACACAGGAGAAAAACCATATACTTGTGAGGAATGTGGGAAAGTCTTCAGGCAAGCCTCAAATCTTTTGGCCCATCAGAGAGTCCACAGTGGAGAAAAACCATTCAAATGTGAAGAGTGTGGGAAGAGCTTTGGTCGGAGTGCACACCTTCAAGCCCATCAGAAAGTCCACACTGGAGACAAGCCCTACAAGTGTGAGGAGTGTGGGAAGGGCTTCAAGTGGAGCTTGAACCTGGACATGCATCAGAGGGTCCACACTGGAGAAAAACCGTACAAGTGTGGGGAGTGTGGGAAGCACTTCAGTCAGGCTTCAAGTCTTCAACTTCACCAGAGTGTCCACACTGGAGAGAAGCCGTACAAGTGTGATGTGTGTGCTAAGGTCTTCAGTCGGGCTTCTCAGCTCCAGTCTCATCAGAGAGTTCACACAGGGGAGAAACCTTACAAGTGTGAGATATGTGGTAAGAGCTTCAGCTGGAGATCAAATCTTACAATTCATCACAGAATCCATGTTGGTGATAAGTCCTATGAACGTAATAGGGATGGTAAAAACAATGAATCCACATGGGAAAAAAGTTGTATAAAATGAAAAAAAAGTTATTTTTTGGAAGACTCGAGTGTCATGTGATGTCTTCATTTCCCAAAAGAAAGAAAATTTGTTTCATTGAAGTCAGTGTTTCAGCCTTAGCTTTTCAGAGCACATGAGTGAACTCTGATAATTGGTATAATAAAGGCTTCAGTTAGAACCTTGACCTTTCCCAAATGTTACTCGGAATAGAGGCCTTAGGATGCATTTTATCAGGGATTTTGCAAACACTATCATGGTGGACATGCCAAAGTTGTTGTCACTTGGAATGTTAATTCCATAAATGCAGAGGCTGCTGAATCTGTATAATTTTAGCATTGCCAAGTACTTCATAGGTACTATGTTTAATAAATGGGAAAATGTGTAATTGAAAATTGTGTTGGAATCACCTCCAGAATATTGCAAACTTGTAATCAGAACAGGAAACTGGAAAGCACCAGTAATAAAATCAATACTGAAAGAAAGGGTTGAAATGTAGAAAAACAGTACTGTAGTCTACAATGTTTGTTTGGGGCTGCCCCATTGTGATTAACACCTGTCCTCCACCAACATTTCTTACCTAGTTGGGTCCTGTTTTCTTGGACTTTGTCTAGTGTTCTGCTGGCTTTATTCAGTATAGATTCAGTTATCTTTTGTGACAATATAGACAAAATGAATTTTGTTGATCTTGGAATAATAGGACTCTAATACTACACTACTGATTATTTTCAACACTGTTAAGGCAGAGATTTGTCTGAAGAAGTTACTAATGGCAGATGTCTTTCATAGTAATTGTTGAGTTGATCATTTTCATATTCTGTACATTTTCATCCAGGCTTTGATATGATTGCCTTCTGAGCACTTTAGCAGTACTTCTATCAGAAGTTCTTAAGTTGAAGCTATTTGCAATAGATTTGTCAAGTTCTGTACCCTGGGAGAAAAGACAAAAATGGTTAAAATCAGATAAATTACATGAAACATGTTGATTCTTCGGACTTGTCTTGGTGATGATGTGGAGAGGCAAGTTGGAAGAGGAGTTGGTCAAAATGCAGAATGTGCATCTCTTTGGTAGAATACAAACTTACTATTCAGATGAGCAGATGAGCAGGAAGCATATCAGTGATGTTGCTGAGTTTTGTAAAAAAAGTGGAAGTAAGTATTGGCCAATAGGTGTGATTTAAAATTGTACCTATTTATGGGATATATAAACCATGTGATGTTTCAATTAGGAATTTAAAGCAGTTTTTTTCTTAATAAAATGATGGCCAAGACTTAATTACAAGAACAGGTTTAATATAGTTTATGGATGTCACCTTAAGCTGGTGGGTGCCCATGTTAGTATGAACAGTGCATCCAGGCATGTGTGACAGTTACTTACTTGTATTTAAACAGCAAGAGACTGCAGGGGTTTTCCACATTTAACTTCCATGTTTCTAAATTCCCAGAATTTTTTTAGTGAAGTACTGTAAATTTATAGTAACAGTAAAACATCATAAAACATGATTTGAAAAATTAGTAAGACTATATGAATGCTTTTTGGTTAAGGAATCATGGCATGTAAGGGCAAAATTAAGAAATGAAAGCATGGAAATCAATTATTTTTAAAACTGGTGAGTGTGAATATGTATTTGCAGTTAATACATTTGAATCTTCGGCATTAATCCGCGCAGCTTAGAACTATGATCCAGTAGTAGGAATACATGCATCCAGGTTCTTGTCAAGCTTCTTCACTGGGTAAATACAGTCCAGGGTGCTGCTTTGTCCTGTCAGTGCTGGCTCTGGAAGCAGCTGAGTCTTTGCAGACTGTGGAAAAGAGAATCTGGAGTGTGAGGAAAAGGAAAGGTAAGAAGGTTGCTCACAGAGTAATAAGGCGCGAGGGCAGACCCTGAAGATGGGGGGTGGAAGTGTTGAGCTTTGGAGGTGTGCGGAGGGAGAGGGCAGCATAAGGCCGGGAGAGCCTAGTGATGGAACAAGTCATTGGGTTGAAGAGCATTTCTTAGGCAGTTCAGTGATCTTATTTGGTTAAGGGACTTTACTCAGCTAAGGGTACATGTGATGGGAAGAGCAGGTTTCCAGGACCACGTCTTCACCTGCAAAGTATGAAAAGAGCGTGCTACCACAGATTGTGCCGGATATCACAAGTCCTGGGTTTTTGATGTTTTGCGTGTTCTTAGTAGGTGTATCAGGATAGCTTACGAACTCTCGAGGTAATTTATAGATGAGTGGGTCAAGCTAGGGGTTGGCAAACTACCTCCTTTAGGCCATTTCCAGCCCAGTGCGTTTAAGGCTTTATTGGAAATCAGCAGTGCCTGTTCTTTTGTATATTGTCTCTGGCTGCTTTCTTGCTACAGTGACAGGCACATTGTGACAAACTGTAGCCCACAAAACCTAAAATGTGTACATTCTGGCCCTTTACAGAACAACTTTGTTGACCCCTGTATTAAACCAAAATTTGTCTTGCATAACTGAAAAGATCACAGATAATTCAGGACTTAGACCTGGTTCAGTCAGGATTCCAGAGTGATTTCCTTTGATTTTATACATCTGCCTTTCTGACTTAGTCTTTAGATTGGTCCAAAGATGGTGGTAGCAACAGGGGACGATCTGCCTTACAGCTTCCTCGCCGTGGGGGAGAGTTGCTCCTTCATCTGCAGCATTGGGTAGTTCGCTCTTTACTCCCACCTGCACGCAAGGTTAAACTTCTGGCTGTGTATCTAGTTTTCTTGGCCTTTGTAGACCAGTATGTTTCAACTCCCACTTGCTGTCATGGACTTGAATTTTGGGCCTCTGGAAGGTTTTTGGGGGGATTTTATATAGTATCAGCATTTCTTTGGCTTTGGAAAAAGGTACCAACAAGAAATTCAGTCAGAGGCCGAATGGAAACACATTGAGTTCACAAACTTGGGTCTTAGGTCATAGGAATCAATAGAAAGGAAGGAATCCTAAAAAACTGGAATGGGAACATAAGGTAGATTCCAATAGGGCTGAGGTCTTTTTGACCTCCAAATTTATCTAAACCCCTCCTTTGCCATTTGAAGGAACCCCTTCCTCCTCACTATGAGGACTAAAGAGCCTATAACGACCTTTGCTGAAATCGTTTTCGTTCAAGAAACAATGGATCATCAAGACTTGCTTATATTATCATTCTTCTAGACCTATAATAAGACTCAAGTTCTTACAGGCAATAGGAGAGGAGTTTTCAGTTACAAAGTATGACCATGATATTAGTCAAAACAATGATTTTTGTATTTGTATCAATAAAAGCCCTAGAAATATATATGGCTTCTGGGCATGGTAGCACATGCTTGTAATCCCAGTTACTTGGGAGAATGAAGCAGGAAGATTGCAAGTTTAAGGTCAGCCTCAGCAACTTAGCAAGAATGTGCCTCAGAATAAAAAAGGACCAGGGGTGTAACTGTGGTAGAATGCTTCTGGGTTCAGTCCCCAGAACTGCAAAAATTGTGTAGTGTGTGGAGGGGAGGGAAGGAGGGGGAGAGAGTATTGTTGTGGATCTTAAGGAAATAGAATCAGGGGGAAGGAATAGTGATGGGTTAGGCTAGATTTGTTGGTATTTGTTGGTATACTAAACAGCAATTCCAGACTGCTGCGTTAGCTCATGCATCTGGGAATGTCTCCAACAGTTGGTTCAGTTGCATGGCTGAAACCTAGAACTAAAGTTAGCTCACCCTAAAGTTAAAACCCTAGAACTTGGTAAGTATGTTGTGTAACAGTTTCTCAACCTTGACATTTCTCAAACTGACGTTTTAGACTGGATAGCTCTGTTGTTGGTAGGTGTTCTGTGCATCGTAGGGTGTTTACCAGTGTCCTTGGCCTCTAACCTCTCTACGCCTCTGTGTGCACACCTGTTAGAACAGGCAAAAATGTCTGGACACTGCCAAGTGTCCCAAGGGCAAAATTGCTCCCAACTGAGAACACATTGTAGATGAAAGTATACAAAGACAGAGGAACGCTGACATGCTGGAAAGATTTGACGTAGAAAAGCCGCTCGCCCTACCCTACCTACCAGGAGTTGCTCACCGTCAGTGTTCGGTCCTGCAATCATTGACAAAACACTTGGAGTCTAGTTGAAATTTCATATGGGGGAGGCTGGGGAGACTGCTCAGACGCAGTCTGATTTCTCCCCAACTCCTCTGAATTTTATGAAGCTCCAGCAGGCAATGTTTTATAAGATGTGTACTTGTTAGTAGGACAAAAACATGTTTACAGATTTCTTATTAACTACTTAATTAAGAGTATTTTTCTAAAGGAAGAGCTAATGATTACATAGAACACATAGGCAATTTGGCACATAGCAAGGGACATGTCAGCTTTCAGCACAGTTCAGCTGGTGTATGGTACCCAAGAGGACAGCCCTTGCATGTAGAGGTGATGTTTTCTTGATTTTCTGTGTGCAGCTCTCAGAGCCTTGATGATATGGCCGAATGTCCTGGAAGGCTGCGTACAGCTTCTTCATCAAGCAGTCTTTCCCAGAAGGCTCCGCCGATCGTCAACATGTTCCTGTCAAGGCCAGTTACCAACACAATCCCTACCACCTTTGCAAAAAGTATGAGAAATTCATTGGGAGATGGTACCATTGGTAGTCTTGGAGAGCTCTATAGTGATTCTTCTTTGCAGACCAGGAATAAAAGAGGGGAATTATGACATAAGAGTGTATGCTTGATGTTGATGGGATCATCAGTGAGGACGATGGGATCTTGGAGTGTCCAGGAAGAAGCAGGGTACTTCACTGGAGAGACAATGAACAAGAAAGCAAAAGGCATCAGAATACAAAGAGACCTCTGCATTCATAAGATTGTGACAACCCTCTGGCTGAAGTAGATAAGAAATCTATTAGATCCCTCCTTGATTTCATTAATTGGAAAAACTCTAGATCTAATAAATCAACATGGAGAATTGTGACCCCTCGGCCAGTTCTGCAATGTGAAGGAGTTCCTATTTCCAGAGTACCTTGAATGATGGGTAGGTTAGGTTCCCTTGAGGAAGGACCTTCTAGCATTTCCTAAAGGGCACATCTATAAGAAGGAAGTGGTGTGGGCTGGAGTGGTGGCTCGGCAGTTATGGCACTTGCCGGGCATGCACAAGTACATGGTTCAAACCCCAGTACTTTCTCTCTTAAAAAAATGGTGAAGAACTCCTTCAGCTTTTGCTTATTGAAGAAAGTCTTAATTTCTCCTTCATTTCGAAGCACACTGCTGGGTATAGTATTGTAGGTTGTCAGTTTTTTCTTCAGTATATTTAATATGTTATCCCACTTCCTTCTAGTCTGCAAGGTTCCTTCTAAGAAATCTGATGATAATCCAATAGGAACGAACTTGTATGTGACAAGCTGCTTTTACTGCTTTCGGGATTCTCTATTACCCTGACTAGCCTAAAACATGACCAGTTCTGAGTGGATGAGAGAAAGAGAAAGTTTTATAAGTCAGGACTTCCTGTGCCGCTTTGATGGATGATCCAGCTTATCTGATGGTGTATGTGGTGTCTCTGGCAGGCAGGGAGGCTGCATAGATTTTGAAGCAAAGTTATGTCATGCTCTGCAGATTGCATTACTCTTTATGAAAAAGCAGCTTCTGACTTTATTTGGACCTAGATAAACTAAATAATTGGTCATAGGTCAGAAAGTTGCCATGATACCAAGTGGGCATGGTGTCAGTGGGCATACCAGCAGCATTGCAACATCAAGTGGAATGGAACATACGAGGCTGGGCTCACACAAAAGCCACAAGTAACTGCTTGAGCAAGTAGCTCAGATTTCTATAGCTTCTACTGCCACAGTGATTCCAGTCTCTTGGTGCATACATTTGGCCTCATGAGGAGTTTGCTATGATCAGATGAATGAGAAAGAATTGTTTTGACCTGGTTTAGAGAGAATTCTTCATGTGCTGGCATCACCCCAAATTGGACAGCTAGAACTTAAAAGGAAGTATTTGCATTTGTTAGAATTTGAGATCACATGTCACAGTTCTTTTTTTCCTAGAAAGAACAGTGGCAGGGGTACAATAGTTTTGCTGGATGGTCCAGGACTTCAAAGGAGCATTGTGATTGGAAATAGACTTGTCAAGCCGGGCATGATGGAGCATGCTTGTAATCCGAGCAACTCAGGAGGCTGAGCCAGGAGGATCACAAGTTGAAAGCCGGCCTCAGCAACATAGTGAGACCCTCCTTAAAATAAAAAAAGGGCTGGGGATGTGGCTTAGCAGTTAAGCACCACTGGGTTCAATCCCTGGTAACAACAACAACAAAATAGTCTTAGTCAATTTGGCAAGGTAGATGGACCATACTTTTTTTGTATATATTATGAGAGAGGGAGAGTGAGAGAGAGGAGAAAAAGAGAATCAACTTTATTTAGTTTTTCATCTGGTCTTCATTGCTGTGACACTTAGCCATGTATGTGGTGCTGGGGCTTGAACCCAGGTCCTTATGCATGCCAGGCAAGTGCTCCAACTGCTGAGCTACTGCTCCATCCCTGAATGGACCATTCTTTTTTTTTTTTAAGAGAAAGGGACACACAGAGAAAGAGAAACAATTTAGTTTTTCATGCAGCTTCTGTTGCTCTGAGACTTCATTGTGTACATGGTGCTGGGGTTTGAACTCGTGTACTTGTGCATGGAGGGCAAGTGTTGTAACTGTCAAGTCACTGTTCCAGCTCCTGAATGGACCATTCTTAATCAGTAGAGTGAAGTTATTTGTGATCCATGCAAACAGTGAATAATGAGCAGTATCAGAAAAGAATCTTAATAATTAGCTATCCATTCTGTGATTGTCCTTCAGTCTCTTTCTTCAACTGACCTTTTCCTTTCCTAGTGGAATAATTAAAAATGTAGTTATGGTGGAAGGGAAGTGATAGAGCTTATGTGTGAGTTCAGTAACATGGATTTCCACTTACTAAATCCAATCTGGCCACAACCACCTTATGGCTAATCTGTCAAAAGCACAGACTGATACTGAACCTCAGATAGGCACTGTTCTCCGAAGTAAACTGCCAACCCCTGATGGAATCTGATTATGCCAGGCCATTTACATCATGGAAGGGGCAGCACTTGCTATCATTGTGAAAGACCATTCTCCCAGTGCTGCTCCCATTATTTTTAAAAAATTATTATTTATTTTTACTTTTTTATTTTCCAGTTCTGCTTCTAAAAAGCAAAATCTGTGCATCTTGCAAAATGCCATATCCTCTGTTATGGAATCTCACCCAGCATTACATGTAAAGAGCAGTCATTTTACAACAAAGGAATTGTGGGTTCACATTCACAGAATTCACTAATCTTACCATGTTTCCTGTTAACAGGAAATGTGTGCCTGAATGTGGCTAAATCCTAAGAATCTCTACAGTCTTTCATTTGTCTTCCCATCATTTGTTTGTGTAAGGTTTAATTCATTTTCTTTATGAGAGAGAGAGAGAATTTATTTAGTTTTCATTGCTCTGACACTTTGTTGTATACATGCTGCTGAAGTTGGAACCCGTGTCATTGCACATCAAGTGCTGGAACCGCTGAGCCATGGCTCCAGCCAATTCCTATTTTTAAATTTCCTCATCCCCAGAACCATGGTGAATCAGCTTTTCTGATTGAACCTGAGTGAAATTGAACCACTTCTGTTTTCTTCCCTCATTATTCCTCTCTAGCTTAATCACTTTCCTAACTCAAATCCCTAGTATCTACTTTTCCTTCCATTTATATAAATGGAATAATATTGTGTATATTCTTTGAGTCTAGTTTTTTTGTTCAACATTGTATTTATGAGATTGAGCCATGTTGCTGTTTATAGCATATTTTTACTTATTTCATTACTATAAAGCAGGGGTTATATCTGCTGGGCCAAATCTTGGATATATTTGGTGTGCATGTGAGCATGTGCTTGCAAGATGTAGATTTTCTGTGTTGTGGAGGATTCATAAATTTAATTTTAATAGATACCATGAAACATTTTCCAAGGAATTTTACCATTATAAACCCTCACAAGCAAAATGAGAGTATTCCATTTTCTGTGTACCCTTGCCCATACATGGTATTGCTAGATTTAAATTTTTAAAAAAATTAAAGTTAAAAAATCATTCTATTTTCTTCATAAAAGCAGAAAGAATGGTAGCTACTAGGAGACATGGGAATTGGGAGGATATTAATCCAAGGGTACAACATTATAAGGAGGAAAACCAATCAGTCATTTTGGTACGTGAGTAGTGCTGTCTCACTTGGGGTTCAATTTGTGCTACTCTGATGTAAGATTTATGTCTCTCTTTTCTGTCAAAATTGAAAGATCCTGGTGTGTAATAGACTACCTCCATTTTTAGGTCCCCTCCCCCTTCAAGATAGTAGCTCCCTCCCCTGTGTATGCCCACCTCTTTCTGGGGACCCCTTCCGGCACTCACCCATCCTATTCCAGTGACCTTTGCTGACACACTTTACCCCTTTCCAGTGACCCTCACCACATGTTTACAGCTTCTGGAAAACCCCTGCTCTCCCAGTTGCACTTACCTCCTCTTTGCACCTGCCTCCACCTTACTTTAGCCAACTGTGTGGATTGTGCGCATGAGCTCTTCCAATCAGAGCGAAGTGCAGTATGGGGTGAAGTTGGGGTCAAAAACCCGATTTCCTTGCTCAGCATGCATTTTGTTTTCGCCCTTCGCAGAAGTAAATTTTCTACCTTGCTCACCCACACTGGACCATATGTTTGATTTCATTTACAACCTCTGATGACTAATGAAGTTGAGCAAATTGAGCACTTATCTGAAGGCTTATTGTATTTTTGCATATCTTTTGCAGGGCTTATTCACATGATTTCCACATTTTTCTGTCAACTTGTCATTAAATTTTATTGTTGGGTTTAATCATGCTTCTGTAAGGCTGCTGACAAGGCTTTCCACAGATGCGTGCATTGTGCTTCTCTTATTAGCTGTGTGTGGTTTGCATTTTTCTCATGGTGTATTTGATGAATAATCATTCTTAGTTTTAAGTCTTTCAATCTTTTTAGTTAATTCTTTAAAAAATACTTGGTTACACTGAACAAGGTCACGAAGATATTTTGTAGATTTTAGAGCACTTTTTTAAGATTCACATCCAATCTCCCATTCATGTTTGCATATGGGATAATGTGAAGCTCAAGATTAATTCTTCCTCCATACGAATACTCAAAGAACCTACCCCTACCTCTTGAAAAGACTTCCCCACTGGAAGTCAGTGTCATCTTTGTTAAATTTCAGGTTACTAGGTATGTGTGAATCTGTTCCTAAACTTTTGTTCTCTTCCTTTTATCTATTAATTTATCCTTGTGTACATGCCACACTGTTTAATTACTGTGGATTCATAAAAACTCCTCCTCTTTATATCTTCTTATGACTTAATTATTCTTCACTATTGTTTTTTTCTTACAGATTTTAGAATCAGCTTGCCATTTTACAGAAAAGATTGTTCAAGGGAAGCCCTGATGTCTTTACAATATTGAGTTTTGCAATATATGAATAGTAAGTACCACATTAATTTTTCATGAAGTATAAACACATGAAGAAAAATGCAAATGCCCCATATTCGTGGTGCTTGGTTCACTTCAAAAACCCTCAGAATCCCAGCATCTACTCAAGAAGCTGAACGTAACCTGCACCTGCGGCATCTATGAGAATGCACTGAGCCAGTGTCCTAATGCAATTGACCAAAGGCTCTGAATGTCATGTTTTAAGGGCAATCGTGTTTGTGCCAAAGCCAAACGTGCTAAGGGTTGCTCCCAGTGAATGATTGAGTGTAGTAAGGATCCTAATGTAGGTCAACTAGAGAGATACATGGAACTCCTCCACTGGGACACTACACTATCTATTTAAATTAAAAATGTGTGCAGAGGGGATGGAGTGGTGGCTTGGCGGTTCCGGGGCTTGCCTGGCATGTGTGAGTACATGGGTTCAGACTCCAGCACCCACGTACACAGCTAATTGTCTGAGCAACAAAAGTCATGTGAAAAACTCAATAAAATTGATTCTCTCTCTCTCTCTCTCTCTCTCTCTCTCTTCTTCTTCTTCTTCTTCTCTCTTTAAAAAAATGTGTGCAGAAAACCATATAAAGTAATTTTTCATAAGGACACACACAAAGAGAAACACATCAAAAAATATCCTATGTGATAGGAATGAGAGTATCCCTTAGGAAACAGGAATAAATGCAAAATAAAATTCTTGTATAGTTTAATACTTTAATGCAATTCCTCCAGAATTTCAGTTTAATTGCACTGGGAAAAGTTCTCAAATGTGTTTTAAAATATTCTAGCTACACCAGGCTTAGCAGCACTCTAGTAATCCCAGTTACTTCAAGGCCAGCCTGTGCAATATAAAAGACTACTAACTTACAAAAAAATTAAAATATTTCATCCAAACAATTTTTAAAACTGAGAATGGGCTAAAAGTATTAGGAGAATCTTGCAAGTACATGTAGGTGAAAATAATAAAAGTTGTAAGGATTAGAAAAAAATGGTCGTCATTTACAAATGGCATATTATGGAAATCTAAAATACTTTAGATACATTATCAGGATTGACAATCTGACCACATTGCTTAATAGAAGATTCAGTACAATTTTCTTAGAAGTGGTGATATTCAGCATTCTCTTCTCATTCTGAGACAAATTTTCAACCTGTTATCAATAAGCATTATGTGTAATTGTGTTAAGTTTTAGTTTTAAGTGACATTTGTCTAGGAATTTATATACATTCACATTTATTTTAAAATGTACCATTATGTTTTTCATGATGTCCTAATTTCTTTAGTGCTGCTTGCTTTTACTTTCTGAATATATATGACTGCATATTTGTGGAGTCCAGTGTGACAGTTCATATGTGCATACAATGGGTAATGCTCCGATTATGGAAACAGACGTTCATCATATGCCCCCTCTCCTCACTTCCCCTTTCTTTTCCTCCAGTACTAGGGACAGAACCCAGGGTGGGCTCTAACACTGAGGTATATCCCTAACCCTTAAAAACATATGCATAGTTTTTTGCAGAGGTTGGTCTCAAATTTGCTATATACTCCTGCCTCTGCCTCCCAACTAGCTGGGATTATAGACATGCACCACTGGCCCAGCCCTATGGCCCATTTAAAAATCCACTCTAGTTTGTCTTCAATTTTACCGATCTTCTCTCCCCTTGATCACTTCCTTCCGTATACTTACTGTGTATTTTGATGTTTATTTATTAGATTACTTAGATGTTTTCCAGATGTGCTTTCACTTTTATTTTTAGCTTATGTTTTTGCATATTCTTTTAAGTTCTACATTTCCTTCTACTTCTGCACTAAAATCCACTTTGATTATGAGTTTGTGTTTTCTCTTTGTGGACTGAAAATTTCACTTTATAAAGTGGCTTTATATTATATAATGCTGATATTCTAGATAATTTGCAACTCTAATTATTATGAACTGTTTCTCTGTATGTCTTCTACAAAGGGAAGAGTTTCAGAAGCTCTAGGTTTCTTTTGGAAATGCTCTAGGAAATGCCCCCCCTTTTTTTTTCAAGAGCAAGACAGTAAGAGAGAAAAAATCGATTGTATTGGTTTTTGCATGTGGCTTTCCTTGCTCGGACACTTCGTCGTGTACGTGGTGCTGGGGCTTGAACCCGTCCTCGCACATGCCAGGCAAGCAACCGAACCGCTGAGCCACCACTCCAGCCCCAGAAATGCTCTTTTCTTCAAAGACATCTCTCTCCAACATTAATACATTTTAAAATTAATTTCGGGTCTATGAAGGATGATCTCTCTTCTCTGCAAAGGGCTTTCATTTGTTTCTCCTAAGTACCTGAGAATGCTTACGAAATTAAAAAAAAGTTCACTTTATTCTTAACCACTGAGATCTGAAGTTTTCTGCAGTTTCTACCAAAGACAATCTCTTTCCCTTTGATCCTTACTCATATTGTGCAGTTTTGGGGGGTTTACCTGGCACCCCTTTGGTACCCCTTTTCCTACCTGAGCCCACTGAACGTGGCTAAAACTTGGAATAACAACGTCAGTACAGGTCGCCAAGGCAGACAGAACTGGCCTGTCCTAGAAACTGTCCGAAGTTCCGGGTATTCTCAGGCATTTCCGCTCTAGGGGTGGGGCTTCAGCTGCTCTTCCGCTGTGGCATTCTGGGAAATGTAGTCCAGGCTGCTAGAGCCAGGGACACTTCCGTTTCTGGCTGGCAGGCTGAGGAATTCTGGGAACTGGTCCGTGGGAAAGAGGGAGGCTCTTTAGCTATGGGCGGAGCCAAGGGGAAGAACGTGATTCGCGCGGACCCGCCAAGCTTGGTGGACCTGCGCAGGGCGCTCTGGTGCCGCTGCGGGCTGGAGACTCCGCCGCGAGCTGCGCAGGATGCAGTCGGCGGCGGTTCGCGCTTCGTGGTTGGAGTCCGGTGTGCGTTCTGGGCTGGCGGACTGCCCGGGTCGCCTGTCGCTTGGTTTGAATGTTCTCAGGGCCCGCAGGGCTTCCCTCGCCTACCTGTCAGCCCTGCCGTTTCCTGGTTAATCTCTAAGTGCCCCATTTTCATCTCGGAAGTGGTGTAGCAGTCCCGTACCACTGTATTCGAATTAGTTCGTTAAATGAGAAGCAGCGTTAAGATATTAGTCTGTCGCCTTTTCCCTCCTCTTCAGTAAGGAAATAGGGATAGTGTCCTTCCTACACAACGCAGACCAGGAGAAAAAGCCGCGTTGCTCGTGAGGCTCCGGGGAGTAGACTGGAAGGTCATCTGCGAAAGGGATTACACTCAAGCGACAAATCCCGGACCTTTGAAAAACGGCTTTGGGTTCCAGACCTGTCATGATTTACATGCAAGGTAAAATGTTGCGGAAGGGGCCTGGAGCGCTGGCTCAGCGGCCACAGCGCTTGCCTGGCTGCGCGCGGACCTGGGCTCAATCCCCAGCACCACGTCATGATGAAGTGTCAGAGCACCGAAAACTGGATGAAAAACTAAATGAAGTTGATTCTTTCTTCCTCTCTCTCACTCTGTCCCTCTCTTTTATGAAAAAGCCATGTTCAGTGACATGCCTGTAATCCCGGCGACTTGGGAGGCTGAGGCAAGAGGATCGTAAATTCAAAGACCCATTAAATTAGTGAGGCCCCAAGCAGCTCAGTGAGACCCTGACTCAAAAAACAAACAAACAAACAAACAAACAAATAAATAAAAGAGGTTGCGGGGGTTGTTGGGGGAGGGTGGCTGGGAACGTGACTCATTGGTAAACTTAAGATCCAATCCTCAATACCAAAATTTAAAAAATAAGGTTACGGAAAGAATTCAGAAGCACTAGGTTTCTTGTGGAAAGTCTCAAAGAAAAAGAGAGGAAGTGGACCATTTGGGCATAGAAAAAATTCTTGCGTTTACTCTTTGTGTATGTTGTTCGCTCAAGACTTAAAGTTAGCAAGCAGAATTACCGGTTGAACCCGAAGAGTCACAGCTTCAAGTCTGTGTTCATGATCTCTGCTGCACCTTCTTTTTTAAGAAAGAGGGGACAGTGAGAGAAAGAAGCGTTTTTTATTTAGTTTTTCATGTGACCTTCATTCCTCAGGAACGTTGTTGTGTACGCGGTGCTGGGGTTCGAACTTGCGTACGTTGCCCATGCCAGGCAAGCGCCATAAGCACCGAGCCAACGCTCCAGCCCGTATGCCGTACTTTCTTTAATCCATAGGAAATAGTCATGTATATAAGATTGAGGAACACTTCTTCCATTAGGTTTGATGGGAAATTAGGGGGTTTATACTTTTGTGTTTTCATTATAGAAATAATAGCAGTTATGGAGATTAAAAAATATTGATGTGTAAAAGGAACAAATTAAAATTCCCCACAAACTCATAATTTAAACACACAATTTAAACATAACCATTGTGAATATGTTTGTGTTTCAAGTGCTGAGGATTAAACCCAGGATCTTATGCAAGTGCTACCAATAAGTTACATCCAAATCTTAATATTTTTGATGTATTTATGCCATGGTGCAATGCTACAAATGGTATTCCCTCCTCAAATTTTTATTGCGGAAATTCCCAAACATAAACAAAAGAGAAAGTAGAGAAACGTTGAGATTCAGTCGTGTCCCTCAGCCATCATTTGTCTTCAACACTTGAGAATGTTTGGCCCATCGTAGCATCTATTTATCTTCTACCCTATAAAATACCTTTTTTGGCAGGTGGTGATGGGAAGAGCTATAGAATTTTAAACCAAAACTGAATTTTAGTCAGAGAGTCAGTTGAATTTAAAAATAATTAACATCAAGTGATTACATATAGAGAAAAAAGCAAGTCAAATAACTTTAGCATTTTCATTCCTGGTAATGAGGAAGACAGTAGTTATGGGAGAAAGCTAAAAGAACAGAAACTTTGACATTCAAGTGCCATAAATTGTTAATTCAGCTTTTCCTTTGCAACTGGACTTGACAGGGTCTTCTAGATCTTTTGCTCTCTCCCCCTTATGCTTCATGTTACTTTGTTACACAGTTGACATCCCGTTCTTTACCTTGTGCTAAGCACTCAGCACAAGACCAGCCAAAAGGAGTTCTTCAGTTTTTGTCATTGTTGTGAATTTTCAAAATTATTAAATAAGGGATTGCAGCTCAGAGTGTGTTCAGAATTCCTGAAGTGGATTTAGGAAACAACAAAGGAAATGACAGATTTTAGTGACTCTTTATCTCACTTTCAGTAGGATGCATAATCTTCCAGTTTTTTCACAATATTCAAAAGTTGATATACAATTATTGGTAATACTTCAATGGTTTAGAAACCAACAATATCTTACGTATTTATCCTGTGTCTATTGCCTAAGCAATACCTGCTAATTAGAGGGTAGTCATGAGTCCAGCAGAGTCTCCTGGTGCTGTATATGTATTTATTTGTTTCATATTTCAACCCTATTGTGATCTCCATTTTACACATGAACAAGACAGATTCAGAATTCATATAATAAAGCCAGGCATAGTGGTGTACACCTGTAATCCCCGCAACTCAGGGGGCTGTGATAGGCTGAGGCAGGAGGATTGCAAGTCTGAGACCAGCCTGGGAAATTCCTATCCCAAAAACATAAAAATGGAGAGGACTGTGGATGAAGCTCAGTGGTAGTAGCCTGCTCCTTGGTGCTATCCCCAGCACCACCACCAACAACACAGAATAAGTGTAAGAACTAGTATTTTAATCTAGGTAGCCTCATCATAAATCTGCAGTTTGGGCTACTGAATGCTGCCTTTATTAATCCATTAACAAAGTTAAAAACCCACAGAACATCAGGGAATATATAAGCTATGGACAAAGACTATGACCTAGGAATGAATAGCAGATGCTAACCAGAGGCAGAGCAGACATAAAGACTAGTGGATTTTTCTGGGAGTACAAGTGATTCACTATGGCTAGACATGTAGAGTTACCACTAGATTTGAAGAGGAAGCAGCATATGGAATACTATTGTTTGTGTGAGCTTCTACAGCATTTGGGCCTCTTGAGAGCACTGGATACACATGGAGGGGAAAGTAACAGAACTTCCATCTTAAAATGTACCTCTCTAGTGCTGTGAATGAAAAATAGGTTACTGAAGTAGAACACTCCGTTCACATTGATTATTCTAGATATGGTAAATATAGTGGATAATACCCAGGCTCCAGCTATCAAATGCCAAATTTTGAAATGTAGCTTTAGCACATAATAATTTAATCATAATAACATAAACTGGGACAAATTACTTAACCTTTTTTTTCTGCCTCTGTTTCCTAAATTGTAACAAGTGACTGTATTTACCTTTGAAAAGATGTGAAAATGTAGTGAGGGTCCCAGAGACTGAAGAATTTGTAATAATTCCTGGCGTATACACAACCATCTCTCATAACAAACAATATCAATAAATGAGAACTGCAAACATAATCTCTGAAAGATGTGTGGATATTTGCAAGTATTCATCTCTTGTCCTCACCTTCATTTATTGGAAACACCAGTTCTAACATGCAATTGAGCAAATAAGTCTTTTAAATGACCGTGGCGTAAACATTGTTAATGAATTTCTTCATTTTAAAATTGAAATCGAGGAATTCCTTGAGGAATGATTATAATGACCTTAATTACTTGGAAAATTTCATCATAGAAGCCTCTGGTGAAGCTTGTGTTTTCTACTCAAAGTATGTGTAGTTGTGCTCAAAACGCAAGTTCTGAGTCATGTGTTCTATTAATAAAAGTGGAAATCTCCAGTATGCTTTGCTTCCGTTGCACATTTTTGGTCTTTGATTCTCGTTGTCTCTAAAAAGGACCTTTCCAAAAAAATAAAAATAAAAAGGACCTTTCCTGTTGGTTGACCTTGTTAAATGTAAACATTGGAAATTTTAAACTATCGGGTTTTTTTGTTTTTGTTTTGGGGGGGTAATAATGGCGATAATTCTATCAGGAAACGATCACATGATTTATTTGACTATTTCCAGCTCACACATTTGCTGTTACTTTTTCTTTACTTGTCAGGGAGAAAAGCCTAAACTCTGCTGTGATGACGAACGGCTCCAGAACCCCCTTCGCGGCTTCTCTGGACGCTCTGAGAGTTTGGATGCTGCTTTCTCCCCTTGGGAAACGGCCTTGGTCCTGCCTTCTCCGGGCATTCTGGGAAATGTATGCCAGGAACCCGACCGGAAGTCATCGGGAGTCGGAAGCGCGGCATTCCTGCCCCTAGGGGCTTCTGGGAGGTGTAGTTCTGGAGCTCGGGGTGGGCCGAGCCACTTCCGCCCGGGAAAGCTAGGCCGTCACCATCTCTTTGGCCGGGGAGGTGAGTTCACCCTGCACCCCCGCCACACCGCGGAGCCTTGTGAGCCTGAGCGTGGGGCGTGCGGCCGCCTGGCCGGCGGTTTAAGATGGGGAAGCCGCGGCGGCCGGCGGAGGCCGAGAGGCAGAGGTTAGAAGCGGGGATGCCTTGGGCTCTCCCCGCCTGCCGAGCAGCGCTCCTCCCCTGGGTGTGAGGCAGCTGGTCGTCGCCCTCTCGGCGCTGGGCTTTCCTCGTGCGTAGAGCAGCGGCGGAGCTCAGGGAGTCCGGTGGCTCAGGACGGCGCTCAGCTGCCAGCCCCGGGAAGGGCAGGAGGGTCGGCGCAGCGGGGACGCCGGGTTCCTCCGTCTGCACCCGCGCAGCGGAGCGGGAGGGAGGGGCTTCCCGCAGCGCAGCCCCGGTTCTGCCCTCGCACAGCGCCGAGCGCTCCTTGTTTCCTCCTCTCTAATCAGCCAGGTTTCCTTCGCTCTGCAGTTACCACGAGCGGAAAGATCAGATTTTGTTGACTACCTGAAAGTTACGCACCGGAGAGACTCAGAAACGCCTTTCTTAGTAACATCTCATCACTGACCTCGTTCTTCGGTGGACTGTGGATATTGGTGTGGGTATTTGTTTAATTCCATATCAATTAAGTCATATTCCAGTTAAAGAAGTAACAAATGCTCATAATAAAGGTGCACTCTCTAATCCAGTGGCCATATGCCTTGCGAAGTCTTGCAGTGTGGCTAGTGCAAATGGAGATGCACACCAGATTTTATAGACTGCACAAAGAGATATAGCTCATCAGTAATTTTTAGGTATTGATTATACGTTGAAATGGTATTTTTAATAAGTTGTGGATTAAATGAAATATATTGCAAAAATAAACTTCACTTTTTAAAAATATCACTACTAAAAAATAAAAAATCTGAATCTGATTCAGTATGTTTTTTGTTGGACAAAAGTGTAAAGTTTTTAAATGAGTAAAAAAAATTAAATATTATTTACAATAACACATTATAATGTATATGTAGCAATTATTATGCATATATTTTAGATGTTTCTCAAAATTGGCTAGGTATTCCGTGTAGTTTTTTTTTCTGAACATACTATGGAAATATCGAAGCATATACAGCTGTAAAGGGAGTAGTTTAGTGAATCCTTAAGTAGCTCAACAGTTTTAACATTTGTTGCAAACTATCCGCTAGTCTTTTTTTTTTTTAAGAGAGAAGTACAGTGAGAGAGAGAGACAGAGAGGGAGACCTAGACCAAGAGAATCAATTTTTATTGAGTTTTTCACGTGGCTTCCGTTGCTCTGACACTTAGCTGTGTACGTGGGTTGTTGGGGTTTGAACCCTTGCGCATGCGGGCAAGCACCGTAACCACCGAGCCACTGCTCCAGCCCCCTTGCTAGAGTCTTTTAAAGCATATCCCAGACATGAGGCTAGTTTTTCTTAAACTCTGCCATGACCTCTGAAACTGAAGCTTTCTTCCCCATTTGCTATCTCTTTTTCCATCTCTTTAACTTCATACGTTTTTGTCATTATTTGTCTCTCTCAGAATGTTATGGGAGTTTTTAAAATGTAGTCAGAGATGTGTATTTCCCTTTTCCCTTCTCTCTCCCCCCACCCCTCCCCTTTTCCCTCTCTCTCTATATATATTTTTTAACCTACCATACTTTGCATTGCTTCATGTTGTCCTCCTTTCTTGACAGTTTTTTGTTCAGTTTATTCCGTTTTAATTATCAACTGGCTTAGAATTTGTGTGGTCTAATGCCATTCTTTTAACGTTTAAACAGTATTAAGTACCAATTTTAATCAACATATATCTCATTCTGAAAAAGCATGGAGACTAAAAATACTTAGAATTTCATGTCCCTTTTTTGTTGATTTATTTTATTTCATTTTTTAAGAGAGAAGGACAGACAGAGAGAATCAGTTTTTATTGAGTTTTTCACATGACCTTCGTTGCTCTGACACTTAGGTGTGTACATGGGTGCTGGGGTTTGAACCCGTGTACTTGCACTTGTCCGGCAAGCACCATAACCACCGAGCCACTGCTCCAGCCCCCTATTTTTTATTTTTTTAAAAGAGAGAGAGAGGGCTGGAGCGGTGGCTCAGCGGTTTTGGCGCTTGCCTGGCAAGCACAAGGACCCGGGTTCAAACCCCAGCACCATGTACACAACTGAGTGTTGGAGCAACGAAGGCCATGTGAAAAACTAAATAAAGTTGTTTCTCTCTTTCTCTGTCTCTCTCACTGTCCCTCTCTCTTTATAAAAAAAAAGAGAGAGAGAGAGAGAAGAAGAAGAAGAAGAGAGGGAGAGAGAAAGAAATAATTTTTCCCCCAATCTGGCCTTTGTTTCTCTGACAATTGTGTATGTGGTGCTGGGATTTGAACCTGGGTCCTCATGTTTGCCAGGCAAGCGCTCCAACTGCTGAACCATGCTCCAGCACCTGTTGGTTTATTTTTAATTGGAGGCTAGGTTATAAGCCTGCTTTTTATTATTTTTTTATTTTTTATTTTTTAAATTTTTAAAATTATTTGTCATTGTAGTTATTGGACTTTTTTTGTTTTAAACAGAGACTGTTATATTACAAACATATTGACAGATGTTTTCTTCCATTATTTCTTGCAGTTCATGTTTCAGGGTTTACATAATCATAAATTTTCTTCATTTTTTTTTAAAGAGGAACAGTGAGAGAGACAGAGAAAGAGAGAAACAACTTTATTTAGTTTTTCACATGGCCTTTGTTGCTCCAACGCTTAGTTGTGTACATGGTGCTGGGGTTTGAACCCGGGTCCTCATGCTTGCCAGGCAAGCGCTGAAACTGCTGAGCCACTGCTCCAGCCCCAATTTTCTTCATTTTTGTTCAGCTAAAATATCTTTGTTTCTCCTTTAGTTCATTAAGCATAGAAAGATTGAGTTATTCTATTTCTAGTAATTGAAGATAATATTCAGTTGTTTTGAGTCTCCATTTAGTTGCCCTGTTTTTGTTACCCTCATTGTCATTTCTTTTAGTAAACTGTGTTTTATTTCTAGGAGCTTTAAGATTGTTATTCTTTTCATTTCTTTGTGTTTAGTCTATTGCTTTCTCAAGTTTTACTATGATTTGTTAGTTTAGGAGGATGTATGCATATTTTTAATTTGTACTACTTAGAATTCCTAAATGCGAACGCATGTCTTTTCTCAATTGCGGGAAACGCTGAGTGATTACCTCTTGATTACCTGTTGATCTTGCTGCAGTTTCCTCTGTTCCCTTCTTCTCTCATTCTTTTTAGACAACAGCTGGAGCCATTCGGCTTCTTTCCCATGTGTCTTCATTTGTCTTTTGTCTCTGTCTTTCCCTTTGCTGTGTATTTTCCCTTATCTCCCTGCACACGGAATCAAAAGGAGTCTTTTTCTGGCATCATGAAGTAAATGGACCTAAAATGAGACTTTTTAGAAAACTGATACCAGCATAAGTAATGTGTTACTAGCTGGCAACAAATTATTAACCAAGAATTACACTGTTTAGAAATTAAGTGATTTTATAGAAGAGTAAGTTTGTAAGTACAGTTTATAATGCAAATATCTTTTCTTTCTTTTTTTTTTTTTTTGCAGCTGTAAGAGACAAGAGAATCCTGGTTCTTAGAATTTTCATCTGTTCATTTAACCCTTGGAACTACCTTATGAGGTAGGTACAATGTATGATTCTTGTTCCAGTTGACAGATGCCAAAAGTGGGGCACAGAGAGGTTTCTTTTTTTTTTTTTTTTTTTTTTTTTTTTTTTTTTTTTTTTTTTTTTTTTTTTTTTTTTTTTTTTTTTTTTTTTTTTTTTTTTTTTTTTTTTTTTTT
>PVKS010000831.1:0-25598 GCA_004027875.1 Aplodontia rufa | reverse complement strand
TGGCTTTTGTTGCTCCAACACATAGTTGTGTACTTGGTGCTGGGATTTGAACCCACATCCTCGCACATGCCAGGCAAGCGCTGTAACTGCTGAGCCGCCACTCCAGTCCCACAGGAAGGTTTCTTAACACCCCTGGACTACACACAGGGAGTTGTACGTTGTTCACTGCCCAGTGGCACTGGACAGGCCTATCAGTAGGTGGAACCTAGTCCATGCTCTGATTACCAAGCTCTGTGTGGCTGCATCTGTCTGGAAGTAGGGGAGCTCTTGAATAATTTCCACAAGAATCCACGAGGTAACCTAGCTCTAACCTGTATCTCATGGCTTCTCCGTCCTTCCTTAGTCATGCCTTCTCAGGAGTCTGACCTTCCCCAGAAGGAACATGAACACATGACCAAGTTTCAGGTAAGAGATTCCATGTCCTAAGATGCGATGCCGATCAGGCACGTCTTTTTCTCCTCTTTGGGAAGGTTAATGGAAAACAGCAGATTTCTGAGTGCATGTTGTATGCTTGATGTGTATGTATGTTTGTGTTTTGTTCAGTTTATTATTTTACTATTACAAAAATGCTTTGAGAAGATATTAAAAACTTGAACAGAACAACATGGTCTCGCTGCTCTCTTGCTGCTAAACCAGCTCTCTTTACTTTCCCACGTTCCCTTTTCAAGTGCATTTGTAACTATGTATTTATAATAATGGAGTATGTGAAATTTTCAATAGTTTTTCCCTTAGTTATATCACCTGGATTTAAGTGGTTACATTATATTCTGTTGAATTGGAATACCCTTTAAAAAGTAAACTATTCCTGGGGATGGAGCAGTGGCTCAGTGGTTGGAGAGCTTGCTGGGCATGCATGAGGACCCAGGTTCAAACCCCAGCACCACATGTACAACTGAGTGTCAGAGAAGCAAAGGCCAGATGAAAAAATAAATGAAATTGACTCTCTCCCGTGCCCCCCTTTTTCCCACTCTCCCCCTGTCTCTAAAAAAAAAAAAATCCTTATTTAAACCTTAGGAGAATTTAAGAATTTTACTATTTTAAAGAACCTTCTAGTGATATGTTCTCCACACATAACTTTTGTCCACAGAGAGCAATTCTAGTGCAATTCTGTATTGTTTGTCCTTAAAGTTTTAGGAATTCCAAATTGAAGAGGTATATTTCATGTTAGTTACCTTAGGCATTTTGTAAGCAGAGCATTCAAAGTATTAACATTGTATAACATTATTAGATGCTTTTATAGAAAAAGCTAGTTTTTTTCATGTATGTATATGCATGCACGTATTAAATCACTCATGTATTTTATTTCTTTCTTGTATTTATTTTATTAAAATAGCTGTGTATGGACAGGTCTAATAGTGTTTAAATACCTTGCTAGCCATTTCTTTTTTCTTTTTTTAAAGAGAGGGACAGTGAGAGAGAGAGAAAGAGAATCAATTTTATTTAATTTCTCATGTGGCTTTCGTTGCTGTGAGACTACACTGTGTACGTGGTGCTGGGGTTCGAACCTGTGTCCTTGTGCATGCAACTGCCCACCTTTTCCCAAGTAGCCAGTATGTTGGACTCTGAAGCTTTTCAGTCATTAAGTAATCATATCATCATTCCATTTTCATGAAAAGGTAGACAGGCAGAAGAATTTCCAGAAACCTGAATGTATATCAGACATGACCCTGTGAATCACAGACCTTGATGGTGCCCTTCATTTGGGTCTTACCTCAAGGCTTGTCTCTTCTCTGCTAAGCATGTCTCTTAGTCATTCTAAAAACCTAGATTCTCCAGCTCAGTTTAACATAGGTTATTTTAAGTTTCCCTTCAGCACTTATCAGGCATAATATTATAAGACAATAAGCAACCAGTGGGCCATACCTAAACATGAGGTAAAGGTTTAATAGCTCATTTTCCTGTTAAGGTTGGTAAGATAGGGGTTGGGGATTTAGCTCAGTGGCAGAGCGCTTGCCTAGCATGGGCAAGGCCCCAAGTTCGGTTCTCAGCCCTGGGGTGGGGGGGGAGATTGGTAAGATAGCTTGGTGTGGGGGTGCCACCTGTAACCCTAGCAACTTAGGAGACAGAGGCAAGAAGATCACAAGTTTGAGGCCAGCCTTAGCAACTTGGTGAGACCCTTCTCAAAATAAAAGGGGCTGGGCAAGTAGCTCAGTGGTAGAGGGCCCCTGGGTTCAATCCCCAGTACCCTCAAAAAAGTAAGATAAAGAAAAAACCCAATTGGATTATTGAGAAAAGAAAATAGTGGTGTCTTGAAAAAAAAATGTGAACTTTAAAGTCTTAAAAGTGGCTGTTCTATGACTTTGCAATTGCTGCTTTGTGGCCAAGATCTCTGTAAAGGGGTTTTTGCAGGGTTGATTACATGTAAAATCTATGAGGAGTTGTACACTGTTTGGATTGGTTAAAGATAAATCAGTTCCAGGGGCTGGAGCGGTGGCTCAGTGGTTTCGGCGCTTGCCTGGCAAGCACGAGGACACGGGTTCAAACCCCAGCACCACGTGCACAACTGAGTGTTGGAGCAACTAAGGCCACGTGAAAAACTAAATAAAGTTGTTTCTCTCTTTCTCTGTCTCTCTCACTACCCTTCTCTCTAAAAAAAAAGAAAAAAAGAAAGATAAATCAGTTCCAGGGAATTCTGTTCTGTGCAGTCACAAAATGGGGTGAAGAGATTGTAGCAAGGATGCGAATTGTTCAGAACTGTGGTGTGCCAGGCCCCAGTGTGGGTGCTTGACATGCAGGTACCTGCCAAGTCCTTTCCAGCACCTTGTGATTTAGACAGCATCACAGTGAGAAATAAGGAATTTGCCCAAGGTCCTGTAGCTAATAAAGGACAGAAGTTGCACTTTTGAACTCGAACAGCCTGAGTCTAGAGCAGGTGCCTGAGCCAGCTGTGATTTGGCAGTTCATGTGGCACGTGCTTTGGAAGCAGCCAGGAAGAGCTCTGTACCTGGTCTAGAGGGTTCCTGAAGGCCTGAGAACTAAGATTCGGGGCGGGGACAGTGAAGGAAGGGGAAGAGTTGAAACTGAACTGACTGGGTGCCTTCAGATCTGTGATCTGCGTGTCCTCATGCTGTACTTCGTTTTGTTTGTTTTTGGTGGTACTGAGGATTGAACCCAGGAACGCTGCACCACTAAGCTATATCCCCACTTTTTTTTTTTTTTAAACAGGGTCTTGCTAAGTTGCTAAGGCTGGCCTCAAATTTGTGATTCTCCTGCCTCAACCTCTAGAGTTTCTGGGATTACGGGCGTGCACCACTGTGCCAGGCTCATGCTGCACTACTGGGAGAGTTGCAAAATTGAGGCTATGTGTGTTTGCTATTGTAGGAGGCAGTGACATTCAAGGATGTGGCTGTGGTCTTCACCACAGAGGAGCTGGGGCTGCTGGACCTTACCCAGAGGAAGCTGTACCAAGATGTAATGGTGGAGAATTTCAAGAACCTGGCTGCAGTGGGTGAGGACAGGCACCCTCTGGCACTGAACTTCAACTCCCTTGGGTGTGTCTGTGTCCTCAGATGTTCAAGGCTTTGACCCATTTGGAATGGCTCCCTGCTCTTGAAGTCAAAATATTTTCCAATCCCTGAGACAACATAGATAGATTTTTTGGTGGTTTTGCTCAAAAAAAAAAATCTTTAAAATCACCAGTTCTCAATTGATGATTTTTCTGTCAGAGGACACTTGGCAGTGTGTGGGTAATGTTGTTACCCAGCAGGTAACATCCAGGATGTGGTCCTGCAGCGTGTAGGACAGCTCCCCGTAGAGAGAATTCCCCAGTGCAGAATGTCAGTAGTGTCCCAGTCAAGAAACTGAGGTGAACTCTTAAGTGGGCTATTTAGCTTCTCTGTTTTGTCTTTCAAGTTATGGTTGTGAACCACTAACAAGTCATGAAATAGACTTGGTGTTGTACTGGCCTTGGGTTTTCAACGAAATCAATAAGGTAAATATCAGTTCTTTATCAAGAACCACTCACATTGCAGCCGTAATTATGACTGGTGTCAGCGAGTGCTGGGAAAGACGGTGTAAAAATGTGATGAAGACAGACGTTGGCTACGTTTATCGGTGTCTGTATGCACATGTGGATTTCATGTACTGTGACATGGTTTATGATGAAGATTTCTTAAAGTATTACTGTAGGCTCTGGGTTTTGTGGCTCAGACGTGTATTTTAGCCGCATGCTCACCTTTAATATGGACATCTCTACCTTCCATAGGGTGCCTTCCCTTTAAAGTGGATATGGTATCCCAGTTGGAAGCAGAAGAAGAGCTTTGGCTGATGGAAACTGAAGCCCAGAGAAGCAGCTCTTCTGGTGAGAACCATGCCGCTGTTCTTTTAGGTCCTGGCGCGCGAGCTTCTCACCTCATCTCTCATCACCACCACTGTCCAGGTGCTGTTGTTTCTCACCTGCCACAGCCTGCATGCTGCTCTCTGCTTCCTCCCTTATATTCCTATAATCTGCTCTCTACACAGCAGCCAGGGTGGCTCTTTAAAAAAAGAAGAAAAGAAAGGCTCCTGCTGCTCCCCTGCTCAGCCCCCTGCAGCCTTCCCTTGTCACTGAGTTCTTGGGCTGGACTGTGAGGCCCTATCTGATCTGATGTCCTTGCCAGCTTCTCTTTCAGTTCTCACCCTTTTCTCCTTGCTTAGTCAGTCTGGCCACGTGGGTGCCCTTGGCATGTTCTGTCTGGGTTCCTGCCGTTCAGTGGCTTTTGACTAGCTCTGTTCTCTACCCCAGCACAGAGCACCCTAGCCCCTCTGAGCTCATTCCTCAGACCTCATCCTTTACAGAAACCTCTGTGCCTGTCCTGTTTAAAATCGCCCCTTCCTTCCATTCTCCATCCCCTTACCCTCTCTGGTCTGTGGCTAACCCTGATCCCAAAGGACACATTTTTAATTTACTAGTTCTTCATCTGTCTCATCACATAGGAGTAGGAACATTGCAGTTCCTTTTGCTGCCATCAATTCAAACTCTGATGGGCCTTCTGCAGAGTAGGTGCTGGGGAAATGCTGGAAGGAGTGAATTATTAGCATGATTACCGTTCATCTGGACAGGAGCGGGTGAGCCCTCCTCACAGCCTGCCCCAGGCTGTGGGCCCAGCCTTTCCATTCGTGGCGGGGGCCTTGTCACCTTTAACGTATTCGGGATTGTTAGAGACTTGCTTCATGTGACTGGGTCTCATTTTCACATGCCAGCAACTTTGAGAGTTAGGATCCTAAGTA
This sequence comes from Aplodontia rufa, assembly GCA_004027875.1. Lineage (NCBI taxonomy): Eukaryota > Metazoa > Chordata > Mammalia > Rodentia > Aplodontiidae > Aplodontia > Aplodontia rufa. Next base: position 20,390 of record PVKS010000831.1, on the reverse strand, counting down.
TTGTTGCTTTTCATTTTTGCAGAACAGAGTTCCTTCTTAAACACATCTTGTGGCATTTTCTGTCTCCCTTGCTCAAAGGTTTTCTTTGCTTCTTCAATAGAAGTATATTTAAGGGCTTTGCAATTATGCCCATGTTCAAACAATATTGTAGAATTATACATTCTGTATATTTCCTAGAGTTCCCAGGAGCACAAAGGACTTGTTTTTATAATGATTCTTCAAAAGAAAATTAGAGAATGGAGATAAATGGACCCCATTCCTGTTACCCCAAGAGCTAGCCCATAGTTTAGAACACACACTAGAGTGACTAATAGGTAACTTTGGAACATCGTCTTACAGTGAATCTCTAACATAATTATGATTTTGTAGACATCTTTAGGTATGTCAAGATTCAGATCTTCTATACTTAGAAGATAAAAGCTATTCATAATTATGAGGATATAACTGAACTAAAAGTTATCAGTACTGGACTGGAGAGGTGGCTCAGCAGTAGAGAGCTGCCCTAGCATGCCCTGCAAGGACCCAGGTTTGATCCCCAGCACCGCATACACAACTAGGTGGAGAAAAGAAAAAAAGCAACAACAAAACAAAAAACGATGATTTTTTTAAAAGAATTAACTCTCTCTTTAAAGAAATGATCAGTATCGTTACACCAGACGTTATAATTCATGAGTTCGCATATAGCAGCTGCAAGTTGGTTGCATGATGGGGGAAACTGCCCTGTGTATACAGCCAGCTTCCTGCTTTCCACCTCCCTTTATTGTAACACCTGAATAATGAAATAACCTACATGTGATTGTTCAGCAGCGTTGAATTGGACATTTCCAGAAGTCCAAAGGCACTTGATTAGATGAGTCCTGATTAGGAAAGGAAAAATTATGGACTTTCCTTTTTTCCCACATAAATCATGGAATTTCTAAATGAGCTTCCAGCATACTTTAAATCTTAATGGTATTGATCTTGCCTGATAGCATAGGCAGTGTGGGAAACTTGCAGTGGCTTTGGGTGCCAAACACCTGAAGCTAGGCCACACTTGACAGACTGAGGGCACTGTCCTCCACGAGACAGCCTTTGTCACCAGCTGCAAGTCTGGGGGTTCCAGACTCTTCCCACCAACTGGCTACAAATTGGGGGGTACCCGTGATTTGTTAGAATGACCCCAGAACTCAGGAGGGTGCTGTACATCATGGTTTCCTTATAGCCAAAAGAATACAAATGAGAACTGCCAAAAGTGAAGTGTGGGTGGGCTCTCCCTGCCTCCCTCTTCTGAGGACTTTCGGGATTGCTTTGAAGTCAGCTGGCTGTCCAAGTTAACTTCCCATCTCAAGATCCTCAATCACATTTGTAAAGTCCCTTTTGCCCTGTGCCTTAACAGGCCCAGGACTTGAACATTTCTGGTTTGGGGAGGTGGCTTATTCAGTGTACCATATCTAGAACTGTATACATGCCTGTTGACCGTTTTGCAAAGTTTGTATCATTAGGATGTTAACTCTCCATTTAGGAAAATTAATTACACAATTAATTTTAAGCTGAGTTTCATAGTTTTCTGTTTGCTTGCTTATTTTCTGTGCTGAGGAGCAAACCCAGGGCCCCCTGCATGCTAGGCAAGCCCTCTGCACTGAGCCTCATCCGCAGCCCAGGTTTCATATATTTTTTACCTCAATCCTCAACAAGAAGCGTATTTTACTTCCTGGCCAAGGATAAAATGTCCATTTTTATGTGTATGTGTACGACCTAAACAAGTAATTCAGATGGTAGTCCTCTGTTGAGACAGCAGCCTCGCTGTCTGCCCATGTGGTCGCAAGCTCTGAGCTCACCCAGTCCTGCCCAGCTTCCCGCCTGTTTGAGGCCGCAGCTCTCACCTCCTCGCCTAGTGTGCAGTGCTCTTACTGCTTGTAATACACTTAGGTTTGCACTCTTTTTTTTTTTTTCATTTGTCACAAGTTACAGAATTGGTTTCATGGTACACTAATGGTCCTAACGATTTGAGAAAAATCCTATTATAGTAGGGATAAAGCAGTGACGTAAATAAAGTGTGTGTTTTCCTCGTGACTATGATATTCAGGAGGAAATACGGTCTGAAAAGGACAAAAAGTAGGAAGTATATAGTAAGTCAAGTAAAACAGATTATCCCTTATCCAAAATGGTTGAGTACAAGTATTTCAGGTTTTGGATTGTTTAGGATTCTGGAATAGTTGCATACATGCGGTGAGATATACAGAGGATGGAACCCAATCCTCAAAGTTTGTTTATGTTTCACATATACCTTATTCTTGTAACCTGCAGGTAATTTTATGCAGGTCACTTAGTACACCTGAATTTTGACTAGGACCCATCACGTGAGGTCAGCAGTGGAATTTTTTAATGTGACTCCATGTCAGCATTTTAAGTTTACTGTTTGGGAATAGTTTGGGTTTTGGATTTTCAAATTAGGGATGATGAACCTTTGATAAATGCTATAGAGAGAAATATGGGCTTGGGGTGTAGCTCAGTGGTAGGACACATCCCTAGCATGCATAAGGCCCTGGGTTGCATCCCCAGCACAGAGAGAGAGAGAAGAGGAAGAGGGAGCAAACCAGAGAGCCTGTTAATGGGGGAGGGAAGGAGAAGAGAGTTGGGGGACTGCGGTGGGGAGAGAAAACAGTGTAAGGAAATAGGAGGAATCAGCTATTTGAGGTAAGGAGGGCTGCTTTTTACGCTGGGTGTTAGGAACAGCGTCTCAGTCGAGTGACGTTTGAACACAGACCTAAAGGGAATGAGGAAAGAAGCGGGGCTTGAAGCTTTGCGGTGTAACTCCCTCTCTCCACGGTTGACCCCGAGAGCCTGCACTGTGCCCTCTTTCATTCCTTCTCCCCAGTTCCTTCTCAGCTGTGCAAGACTAGCTTCTCTTTTCCACTTCTTTACAGACTTAAATTACTATTAGGTTTTAGAACGATGCGTATTAATATTCTAACCACTTCCCAAATTATTCTTTGAGGTATAATTTCTGCCAAGGCCTAAAACTATTTTATGCCTAAGGAGAAGGTAAATAAGCTATTAGTTGATTTCATTGTGAGTTGGAATGTGGATCATCGTTTTGTTGCCCTGAAACCATCTGATTTCAAGCTGTGGCTCTCATATTAAATATTAACCCTATACTTCTAGAAATGAGTCACATGTTACCCCTTGGAGTTAGGAGCCCCCCCCCTTTTTTTAAGAGAAAGAGGGACAGAGAGAAAGAAGAGAGACTTAATTTTATTTAGTTTTTCATGTGGCTTTTGTTGCTCTGACACTTTGTTGTGTACATAGTGCTGGGGTTCAAACCCTAGTACTTGTGCATGCCAGGGAAGTGCAGTGACCACTGAGCCTCTGCTCCAATCCCAAGGAGCCTCATTCTTTACTTCCACCTACTTGAAAAACACAAGAAAAAGAGGAAGGATGTTATAAGGACAAGATGACCTTGCTCTGCTTATTAAGGCCTTACCCTCTGGCCTTACTGTGAAGTTCTGATATTTCTGAACTAAGTATTTACTTAGTCCTTATCTCTGACTTTTGCTTTCTCTTTAGGCAGTGCAAGTCAAAAACAGGTGGAGACTCTTCCAAAATTTGCATTAAAATACCTCTCACAGGAAGAGCTGTCCTGCTGGCAAATCTGGAAGCAGGTTGCAAGTGAATTAAGCAGATGTCTTCAGAGGAGGAATTCCCAATTCCCGTGCGGCAGTTCCATTCAGGGTTTTGAAAATGAGAGTAATCTGAAGAATCATAAAGGAAGTAGCTCCAGGCATATTGAAAATCAGGAGTTTTCAATTCTAAGAACCCAGGATTCTTGCTGGAATACATATTTGAGTGAGTCACACAGTCTCAGTAGAGATAAGCAAATTGGTGTGGAAAATCATCTGCCTGTGTATGAAGACTTGATGAGAAAATTGTCAGTTAGTGAGCATCTTAAAAGTGACACAGAACGGAAGCCCTACACGTGTAATGAATGTGGGGGAAGCATTACTGGTGGCGCCAATCAGCAGTTACTCTTACGAGAGAGACCATGTGGCGCGTGTGGAATGAGCTTCAGTTACGGTTCAGTGCTGAGCCTTCACCAGGAGGTTCACACAGGAGAGAGGTGCTTCTCTCAGAACTCGCTCCTGCAGACTCATCAGAGAATTCTCCCAGGAGGGAAACCGGATAAATGTCATGAATCTGGCGATTGCTTCAGTCAGAACCGTTTTTGCGCTCCTCAGTCTAATGTAGGCGAGAAGTCCTACAGGTGTGACGCGTGTGGCAAGGCATTCAGTAGCAGCACAGGCCTCGTCGTTCATTATAGGACTCACACTGGAGAGAAGCCTTATAAATGTGAGGAGTGTGGCAAATGCTTCAGTCAGAGTTCAAATTTCCAGTGCCACCAGAGAGTCCACACCGAAGAAAAGCCATACAAATGTGAAGAGTGTGGCAAGGGCTTTGGTTGGAGTGTTAATCTCCGTGTCCATCAGAGAGTGCACAGGGGTGAGAAACCTTACACGTGTGAGGAGTGTGGCAAGGGCTTCACCCAGGCCGCACATTTCCACATACATCAGAGAGTGCACACTGGGGAGAAGCCCTACAAATGCGATGTGTGTGGCAAGGGCTTCAGTCACAATTCCCCACTAATTTGCCATCGGAGAGTCCACACTGGAGAGAAGCCGTATAAGTGCGAGGCGTGTGGGAAAGGCTTCACCCGAAATACAGATCTTCACATCCATTTCCGAGTTCACACAGGAGAGAAACCTTATAAATGTAAGGAGTGTGGGAAGGGCTTCAGCCAGGCTTCAAATCTTCAAGTCCATCAGCATGTCCACACTGGAGAGAAACGATTCAAATGTGAACTATGTGGGAAGGGCTTCAGTCAGTCCTCAAAGCTGCAGACTCATCAGAGAGTCCACACCGGAGAGAAACCGTACAGATGTGACGTGTGTGGGAAGGACTTCAGCTATAGTTCAAACCTTAAACTCCACCAAGTAATTCACACAGGAGAAAAGCCATATAAATGTGAGGAGTGTGGGAAGGGTTTCAGCTGGAGATCAAATCTTCATGCTCATCAGAGAGTCCACTCGGGGGAGAAACCCTATAAATGTGAAGAGTGTGACAAGAGCTTCAGTCAGGCCATTGATTTTCGGGTCCATCAGAGAGTCCACACTGGAGAGAAGCCCTACAAATGTGGTGTGTGTGGGAAGGGCTTCAGTCAGTCCTCTGGCCTCCAGTCCCATCAGAGAGTCCACACTGGGGAGAAGCCATATAAATGTGATGTGTGTGGGAAGGGTTTCAGGTACAGCTCGCAGTTCATATACCATCAGAGAGGGCACACTGGAGAGAAACCTTACAAGTGTGAGGAGTGTGGGAAGGGCTTTGGTAGGAGCTTGAACCTTCGCCATCACCAGAGGGTCCATACAGGGGAAAAGCCCCATAAGTGCGAGGAGTGTGGTAAGGCCTTTAGTCTCCCCTCGAATCTTCGTGTCCATCTGAGTGTCCACACCAGGGAGAAACTCTTCCGATGTGAGGAGTGTGGAAAAGGCTTCAGTCGGAGTGCACGCCTTCAAGCCCACCAGCGGGTGCACACTGGGGAGAAACCGTACAAATGTGAGGAGTGTGGGAAGGGCTTCAGTCACCGCTCCCGCCTTACGTACCACCAGAAAATCCACGTTGGCAGGAAGCTCAAGAAATGAAATGGTTTCTGGTTGCCTTCTGCCAGAATGCACGTCTCCAAGTTTTTTCAGAGTCCGTGCTGGTGATAAAAACCATATAAAAAGATTGAGAGTAGATGCTGCGTTCTTCAGACTCAGAATCTGACTCATGCTTGAAATGATGTCAGAGCCAGGGAGCTCATTCAGGGAAGAAGCTGGTACTGTAGCCCTGTTGGTAAGAGCCGGTTGATATAAACAACCACCTTTCAGTGTGACTACCTGCTGAAAGGCAGTGTACGAGAGGATATTTGCTGTATGCTAACCAGTTAATATTTTGGTCAGGAAAGGTTTTAGGTTATTTTTTCTTTAACTTTACTTTTATACTTACGGTGACCATTAGTTTTACTAAAGCTGTAAAGCTATGGAAAAATAAAATTGCTGACTAAAAATTTCCTGTTACTAAGGATGCATAATGATTATTTCATGCAGTATAAATGGTTACGACTAAGCGGTAGATCCCCAGATAACTCTGCTCTTCAGATGTCAATTTAAGTCTTCCCACAGATGTGTATAAAAAGATGTTCGCTGAATCACTGTTTTAGTAGCAAACAAATAATTAATTGGATTGCCAAGATATTTTATGCTTTATCAATCCAGTGGAATACTATGCAAATATTAAATGAGAGTAAATTCATAGAGAGGTTAGAAGATTTGCAGAGTACATTAACCTGGAAAACACAAAACAAGTTTTTATGGAATCCTATTTTTTTAAAAAAAAGATATGTATAAATATTTCTACGTTGAGATTTTGTTTCATACATTTATATTCCTGCTTTTTATTTTGAAATCATATAAAACTTAGAAAAACTAAAAATTATATAAAATCTCTCATACATGCTTTACCCAGACTCATTGTGTTAACACAGATGCGTGGTTGGTCTCCTCACATGCATACATGCACACATTGATACCAGGTATGAGTATATTACACACATCTTGCCCTTACACTAAGTACAAAGTGTATTTTCGTAAGAATAAGCATATTTACTTAACACAGCTACAGTGCAACATTCAGGAAAATTTAATATAGATACTTAAGATCTTAGTTTTTTCAACCAATGCCACTTATTCTTGAGAGGTGACACATGTCAGCCTTTTTCTTGATCTTAGGGGAAATTATTTAGTCTCTGTGTGAGAGAGAGAGAGAGAGAGTTAGACGCTGGGTTGAGCCCAGGGCTTGGTGCATGCCAGGCCTGCGCTCTGCCACTGGAGCTACACCCCCAGTCTTTTAGGTGTTATATTTACTGGAGGTTTTTGTCATAGCCTTTCTATGAAGTTGAGGAAATCCCCTCTATCCCTAGTTGGCTGAGAAGTTTTCACAATAAATGGATGTTGAGTTTTCTTAACTGCTTTTTTCCGCCTGTGTTAAAATAGTTGTGTGGTTTTTCTGCCTTAGTCTGTTAGCTGCATTCGTGCCTCATCTTCAGACGTTGCAGCAGCATTGCATTCTTGATATTAATCAGTTGATCATGACGTTCTTTTCACGGACAGCATTCTGCGTGTTAGTCTTGAGTTTTGCACGGGGATTATTGGTCTTTTGTCTTCCTGCTATGTGGTTTTTTTTTTTTTTTCACTTTGGTGAAAACGTAATGATGGTGTCCAGATGAGTTGGACAATATTCTGTTTTCTCACAATACCTGTGCAGAGTTGGTGGAGAGGAGGGTTGCCTTAAGCATTTGGTAGACATAAGAGCTCCGGGCCTGTTGTTTCTGGAAGGTTTTCTGTTTACTCAGATTCAGTGTCATTTTAGATACGGGAGTGATCAGGTTGCCTGTTTCTTCTTGAGATAGATTTGGTGGCTTGTGTCTTTTAAGGAATTTGTCCATTTCACCCAGATTGCCACAGGCCATGAAGTTGTTCATAATTTTCTTTACTGTTTTAATGTTGTTAGGATCTGTACTCCTGTCGTCAAGTCCTGCAATTTGTATTTCTGCTTTCTCTCTTTCTTTTCAACGTTTATTATTTGTTCACTGTTTTTCTTTAATTTCTGCTTTGATCTTTATTTTCTCCCTTCTGCTTGGTTTATATTTAATTTTCTCCTCTTTTTCTTAAGGTACAAACTTGGATCATTGATTTAAGACTTCTCTTCTTTTCCAACAAAAGAATTTAATGCTCTAAATTTTCCTCTAAATGCTGCCTTGGCGCATTTCACATTGATATGCCGCCCTTTTATTTTTTACTTAAATGGTTTTCCATTTTCCCTTGTGTCTTCCTGTTTTGACCCAAGGGTTGATTTCCAGATATCTGGGGACTTGCCTCAAATCATGTTGTTATTGGTTCTCATTTCATTTTGTTGTAGTGTGAGTGTACACTATATTGTTTCAGGTCTTTTAAGCTGATGGCAGGTAGTTATGTGGCCCAGAATATGATCCATCCTAACGTATGTTCCATGTGCAGTTAGGAAAAAAGGATGTTCTGCTCTTGTTGGGCAGAGCATCCTGTAAATATTAGGTGAAGTTTCTTAATAGTACTACTGAGGCTTTTGTATACTTAACTGGTTTTCTTTCTACTTGTTCCTTTGAGGTTCTGTTGTTTTTGTGCATACGCATTTAATTTTATGTCATTTTGGTGAAATTACTCATTTATTATTATCCAAGGACCTTCTTTTCTTGGGTAAATTTATTTTGATGTCTACTTTATTTACTTTTAATATCACCACTCCTTTTTGTTTTTTCTTTTGAGACAGGTCTTCACTACGTTGTTCAGGCTGGCCTCAAATTTGCAATCCTCCTGCCTCAGCCTCCCTCATAACTAGGATTATAGGCACGCACTACTGGGCCCAGTTCCTAGCTTTCTTAATACTGATACAGCCATTTATCTTTGATTATTGTTTCATTCTCCAGTGTGACAGTTGTTGCCTTGTTATTCATATGGTTATGTTATTTACATATCGTGGAATCATTGACATGGACTGATATAAACCTATACTTTTAGTTGCCTTCTGCTTTTTTCTCCCTTTTCCTCTTGTCATTCCTTTTTTACTGACTAGTTTGAAATTTTTAGTGACTTCATATTATGAAATTTTTATATTCCACATTTGGCCTATTATACTTCTTTCATAGTTACTTTAGTGATTATCATAGAAATTACAATACACATTTTTGTCAAGAGGAAAATGGACCATTTTCTAGAATGAATCATTTATTAGACCATAAAGCATGTCTCAATGAAAATAAATCTCAGGGGACTGGAGCTGGGGCTTGGTGGTTGTGGTGCTTGCACAGAATGCACAAGTACACGAGTTTGAACCCCGGCACCCACGTGCACGGCTAAGTGTCAGAGCAATCAGGGCCATGTGAAAAACTCAATAAAAATTGATTCTCTCTCTCTCTCTCTCTCACACACACACACACACACACTGTCCTCTCTTTAAAAAAAAATCAATCTCAGGTCTCAATAGAAGATAAACATATATAGTATATTCTTTGACCACAGTAAGATGAAATGCATCAATAAGAGGAGGAAAACTGGAAAATTCTCACTCTTGAAAACCACTGGGTTAAGACAGTGTCACAGGGAAATTAGAGAACGCTTTGAAATGAAAACAGTTCTTCCAATACAGAAAAGGTTAACAAGGACCCCAAGCAAGCGTGACGTGCAAATTCAGGAAGCATTCATGTTTAAAAGAAAGAAAAAACAGTCCTTCTGACTAAATGGAAAATTTTATGGTAGAAAATACCAAAGATAGCCCCATACCCGTAGTAGTGGTAAAATATCACAGTGCCTTCCCCTCCCACTTAAAATAAGTTTCTTCTGAAAGGAAACCACATTGGAGAAGTACCCTGCAAGAAGTTCTTTATGTTTTTAGATGCAATTTTTTATTTAGTTTTTCATGTGACTTTCATTGCTCTGACACTTTGTTGCATACATGGTGCTGGGGTTTGACCCTGCGTCCTTGCACATGCCAGGCAAGCACCGTAACAGCCGAGCCACGCTCTAGCCCATCTTCGTGTTTTTATAGGACTGCTAAAGATTGTTTTGGATTCCACCGAACATTTTTTTGTTCCTCCAAAAGTTATTGTTGAGTCCTGAACCTCTCATTCCTGTGAAATACTTGGAAATAGGATCTTTGCAGATGTAATCCAGTTAAGATGAATTTATGCTGCCTTAGTGGATGGTCCCTAATTTAATGCCTGCTGTCTATATCAGAAGAGTTGGATGTACACACACAGGAAACAGGTCCTGTGAGGACAGGCCACGGCTACACAGCTGCAAGCCAGAGAATACCACAGATTACCAGCAACTGCCAGAAGCCAGAAAGAGGCACGAAGAATCCTGCCCCAGAATCTTCAGAAGGAACCTGGCTCCATCCTTACCCTGCCCCAGAGTCTTCAGCAGGACTCTGGCTCCATCCTTACCCTGCCCCAGAGTCTTCAGCAGGACTCTGGCTCCATCCTTACCCTGCTCCAGAGTCTTCAGCAGGAACCTGGCTCCGTCCTTACCTTGATTTCTGAGTTGTAGCCTCCAGAATTGTGAGAAAATACGTCTCTGTTGCTGTGAACCACCTATGCTTGAGGTAATTTGTTACTGAATCCCATCCTAGGAAGCCAAAGAATATAATGCCCCAAGGTGTAGTTTCCTTTGGACAACAGGCACTTTATGGAGACAGTAATGGAAAGCGTACTGCTTACGGAGATGTCAGGAGATTTCAGGTCTTGAGTTCTGCAGCGCTTTGCTGCAGGTGAATGCTCATTGCTTTCGCCCCATCTTTACAACGGATTTCTGGCATTACATTGCCATCGGCAGATTCTGCTTTCAAAGGCTCCCGCTTCCTATTTTGGGGTCACTTCCTGGTATCTCCAATACCTGATTAGCATCTCTTCCCACGGAACTGTCAAGCTCAAAAGCAGCTCAGCAAAGCTTTTATTGGGGTCAAGAGCTCTCGGGGCAAATTCACCTGGTGGAGCGAGGGCAGGTAGGGGAAGTGGGACCACCCCTCTCTCACAGCCTCAGCTGAGTGATCCATTTTTCCACTTACAGTCTTCCACTTACTGGCTTCCACTTACAGTCTAGGGAAGTTTTAGGGCAGTGTGTGTGTGTGTGGGGATTTCTGCAGTTTGACCATTACTAGGGTTGTCAGGAAGGATTCTTGTGGACATTACTGCAATCCTCGTGCTCATCACTGTTCCATGTCAAACAAGATCAGTCCTAGATAACAATTCTTGGTACAGGATATTATCTGGGCTTTAGGTCAGGCTGACCACTGTTCTGGATCAGAATGACCATGAAGTGACAGTTATTCTGAGATGGAAGCTATGTTTCAAAATGGCATTGCCTAAGTCTTCTCCCTACCAGTGTAATGATTCTTGTATTTAAAAAATCTTTAGGTATGAATGCATAGATTTAATGCCTGGAATATTCTTTAAAATCCTCAAGTAAAAACTGCTGATAAATGGACTTAATGTTAAATAATGATACTAGCTACTTCAATAAAGGAAGGAACATAAAAAAATGGCATAACTATTTAAATAAACGAACATGTCATTATTTGAAGATTACCTGTTTGTTCATACAGAAAATACTAAGGAATCTACAGATAAGTTATGGGTTTTGTTCGAATATTTCTAGCACATCCTATGAAAATTTCATGCCAAAGAAGGATGAAAACAAATCTAAGGAAGACTAAATCTTACACTGTGAAGGTTCTAGGATATCGCCGAACTTGCTAACAAATTACCCTGCCACTTTTTGATGGATGCTGGCACGCATGCGCGCGCGCACACAAACGATTTGTTTCTTGAGACAAAAGATTGTGCCCCTTGGTGTGGCTCAGTGCTAGGTGTTTGCCTAGCATGGGCCAGGCCCTGGGCTGGAGCCTCAACACCCCAACAAACAAAAACCCACCCAGTCCCACATTCTGAAGTCAGTGCTGAGTTCAACCAACTTGTAGGAAAAAAAGTTCCACTCTACTATGTTAAGAGCAGCTGGAGGTAAGTGAAGACAGTTTTGAGCTGGGAGAGGGAGGGAAGAAAGAAATAAGGAAAAGGGAAAAAAGTGTAAGCGCTAAGAACACAAGCGACAACCTGGCAGGACTACTCTGCCAGGGATTCTGGGAAGTGTAGTCCAGAAGCTCCAAGTAATCAGCCACTTCCGCCGTAGGAGACGAGCTATAGCGCATGCTCCCCGGGAATTCTGGGAAATGTAGTCCGGGAGCGCCAAGTAATCAGCGACTAGTTGACGGGCTATAGCGGATGTTCCCCCCGGGAATTCTGGGAAATGTAGTCCCGGAGCTGTGTCCAGGCCCGAGCACTTCCGCCGCAGGTGGGCGAGGATGCTGTCTTCCATCCCCGCGGGAGGTGAGTGAGCGCCGCTTGTCCGCGTCTACCCCGAGCTTTCCTGGACTGGATGAGAGACGCGCGTGCCGACCCTAACCCTCGGGGAAGAGAAACCCCTGAGGGCGGGGGCGAGGGTTTGCGTGCCCCTGGCTTCTAGGGCTTTCGCAGGCCCCCGAGTCGGTGTGGGGGCGGCCCCGGTCGCGCGTCTCTGGTCCGAGGGTCTCCGCGGCCCCCGAGTTCCCGCTTTCCGCACTTCCCACCGCCTGGCAGCTTCCTGGCCGTGTGGTCTCAGTGGCTCTAATTCCTCCGGGCCTCCTCTACGCAGCGGTCTAGTGGAACCCACCGTAGGGGCGTTGTGAGAAAAGCCTGGAACCCGTCCTGGCCCGCAGTGAAGGCCGCTGTTGCCGGGCTGTTGCTTCTTCCCCGAGAAACCGTCAGCCCCGAAAACGTCCTGAGCTCCAGCTGCAGGGGAAGCGGCCGCCCCCGCCCCGCCGTGTGTGTCCCCTGCCTTCGCGTGGCCTCGGTTGCTCACTGAACCTGCACCAGAGACGCAGTCCTGACCTCGGCCCAGGCTTCTCGGAGGGGCTGCAGACCGTGCGAGGGGAGACCCTGCGTGCGTCGGTTCACCCTGTGCCAGAGGAGGCCCGAGGGACAGTTGAACCAGAACGGCACCCCGCCAGCACTAGAGGTGAAGCATGCCCCCATCTGTCAGTTTTGTTACCTGTCTCCCCGCTGTGGTATCCACTTCATGAGCACAGGGACTTTCTTCCCTGCTGTCCTTAATTTAGAGAATTGGATCTGACACATGTGAAGTGGCTCAGTAAAGATTTGTTGAATGAATAAATTAGTAAACCTGGTCAGCAGTGGGGTGGGAGCAGCGGTTATGGTGCTTGCCTGGCATGGGTAAGGACGTGGATTTGAACCCCAGCACCACGTTCACAACTAAATGAAGGAGCAGTGAAAGTCACATGAAAAACTAAATGAAATCGATTTACCCTCTCACTGTCCTTCTGTCTTAAAAAAAAAAAAAAAAAAACCCTAGTGAGTGGTAATGGCATGCTTAGTTAAAATATATCTTGATCGTATTTTCATTCATTTTTTAATAACGTGTATGGCATGCCTGCTACGTTAACAGATGCTCTAGACACTGGAGAAAGCAGCAGACAAAATAAGACTTCTATGCCAAAGCACGGATGGATAGAGGTAAGATAAAGCGTGCCTTGGTGTGTGTGATGCTGCTAAATATTCAGCAAATGGGTGACGGTGTGTGGGGTTTAAAATTACACAAACCACATCGGAAAAGACCTCCTGGAGGAGATTATATAACTACCTGATGATGATGTTGAAACAAGTAGATAGGGTTTACATTATCCACAGCCTCATTGACCCTCTTAGGAACTGTTTTCTTCAGGGCTAAGGACTAAACTCGGGGCCTTGTATGTGCTTGCCACTGAGCTAAATCCCCAACCCCAGGAACTGTTTAGTTTTGTTGTTGTTTCTTTGTTTTTAGAAGGAGAGAGAGGGAGAGGGAATTTGTTTTCATCTGGCCTTCTTTCCCCAACATTTAGTTGTGTATGTGGTGCTGGGCTTCAAACCCGGGTCCCTGCGCATGCCAGGCAAGCACTTTAACCACTGAGCCATTGCTCCAGCCCAGACTGTTTAGTTTTTAAGGGTGACCTTGATGTTACTTGAGCAAAGCCAATAAAATTTTAAAAGTCACAGGAAGAAGTTAAATGGTACAGCCTGTCCTCCCCTCCTCCCAATTTACGGGTGCCTCAGAGGTCAGCCCATGCAGTTGTCTGGCCAGGTGTTGTCAGTTGTTCTTTGATTCCATGTGTTTTGAATTTTAGGTGCCGGGGGTAGAAATGCCTACTCTTGCTGTCCCCCAGCTGCCCTGCATCTCACAGGCAGATGCTTAATCACTAACCCCCCAGCTACCCTGCAGGTTTTTTAGAGCAGGGATTACAGGAGAAGAGAGGGAGGTGGTTCTCGGAGGAGCAGAGTCAGGAGGGAACTTGTCAGCCCGGGAATGAGCCAAGGCTGGGAACTGAGGCTGGAAAATGAACCCCCAGTGTGCGGCGAGCAGAGTGGAGCAGGCTGCGCAGGCCCGCTTGCCTTCTCTCCAGTTTGAATGTCAGGTCTCCTTCAAAACCCTGTTATGGAGCAGGGCAGGAAGGTGCAGTCAAATGAGGGCCAGGCCAGGGGGACTGGATGTTATGAAGGGCTAGGCCCCAAGCTTTTGAGAAGTGGCCACGATGCTCTTGTACCTACTACAGGTGTGCTTCTGCCTGGAGCAGGGCATCTGCGAACACCTCCTTCTCCTGTGCTGAAGGTGTCTTTGATGAGGCCTCTTTAACACCCTGAAGTAGGCTTTCTCACTGTCCCCATTCTACAGAGGGAAATAGGCGCGCAGAGCTGATAAGGCAGTGGTCAGTGTGAGGATTCTGATGATCTAGCAGATCATTTTCAGGGGAATCTGTTCTCCAACACCCTTTTCTCTGATCCGAAGACGCCCTGCTCGTCTCTGGAATCGTGGTTAGGGAGATAAGGCTCTGGAGCGGTTGGATTCAGGTGCAGTCTCAGCTCACCGGCTCTGGGACCTCGGGGTGACTTAATCTCACTAGGCCTCTGTTTCCTCATCTGTTAAATGGGAGCATCCTTGTTGAGAGCTGATGTGCTGTGCCGGAGACCAAGCCACGGCCCTTTTTCTCCTGTTCTAAAAATTGAGTCGTGATTTGTTTTCCACATAACCACCGTTCAGTGGCCTTCAGGACACCACAGGGTTGTTCAGCCATCACCACTGTCCTTTGTCAGAACAGTGTCATCCCACCAAAAAGAGCCCTCACCGCTCTACCCCTCGCTCTAACACCCCTTCAGCCCCTGGCAGCAACTCAGATCCTGTGTCTGGATTTGCTGACTTACCACCCAGAGCAGCTCTGTCAGTAGGAGCTATTGTTACTGCTACTGTGCCGTTCATTTAGATGAGACTGTCAGACGTTCACTTAAGAGGAGAAATCAGCAGTCATAGTTTTAATTTTTCTTTACTGCAGGGAATGTAGGAGGAAGGGGTTGAGCCACTGAGACTCTTCTAACCTCATGAGGAAAACAGAAGCATTTGTACCGTGTATAAAACGAGGTACCGATGTCACTTGAAGATCGTCTGGACTCTCAGGCTGGCTGAAGGTAAGGGGAGTTTCAAAGGACAAAGCATTGCAGTCTCTGAACTCCGGGTCTCGTAGAAGCCTCCTTTCCTGGACGTGATGACAAGAGACTTTCTCAGGGACAGCTTTATGATACTGTCGCCTGCTTTACTGCAGCTGTGGGGAAATCGGTTTTAAGCATCTCCGACTCCTCACGTACTTGACCCTGGTAGCAGTCCTGTGAGGGAAGCACTATTTTCCCATTTTTGCAGGTCACAGCTTTGAGGCACAGGGAGGTAATTAGCTTAAATAGAACAGCAGTGTCAGGATTTGACTCCAGACCTTTTGGCTCCTGGGTCCAGTGCATTCTTCTATCCTTCATTTCCAATGACACCCCAGAATAGAATGTTAGAAACTTGGAGAGCTTGAAAGGGCTGTAGCGGGCGGCTTACTGCTGAGAGATGAGCGTAGGTTGTTCACTGTACAAGGGCTCCTGGGCGTGGGGCCAGTGGCTTCTTTCCTCTTCCCAGTTCTGACTTCCCAGGACTCTGTCCTTCCCCAGAAGGAGCAAGAGAAATGACCAAGCTTCAGGTGAGTTGAGTTGGGATTTTTGTCTCTTAAAAATGACGTCTCTCTTCTTAAAGATGCAGCATCCTTTCTCCATGCCTTGGCAAGGACAAAGAGGAGGAAAATATATTTGTGGCCTGCAAGTTACTCGCTTTTTATTGGTTCTTTTATTTTTGTCTTTAGCTTTTGTTTTAGTTTTTTTTGAAGAAATTTAGTTATCGTACAATCAAAAATGCATCCAAAGTAACATTGTATTAGTTCTAATTATCTTTATTTCACAAATAATAGTGCAGAAATTCAGATATCAAAAATGGGAATCCCCCATTACTACATTATTTACAGATTTATATTCCCCATACTATTTTACATATCTTTATGGATTTATATTTTATATGTGTATACTTATAAAAACATACTGTATGTATTTGCATTACAGTGTATGTAGTTTTTTTCTTTTTTGCCCAATATCACTTGAGGTTTCTGTGATTCAGTCTCTTTTCCGTGTCTGAGAAAGATTTCCTTTTTATCGAGTCTTTCTGAAACTGCCAGCAGCTGCTGTGCCTGCTAATAAGCTTGGTTTTGGTTTGTAACAATTTCAAGTGGAACTTTTTGAAATGAAATATAATCTGTTTACGAAAATCACACAGCTCTTAAGCAAATGACAGTCATATACACATTTGCCAGCCGCCGGCAAACGTCCCTCAGGTCTCTTTCAAGCCAGTCATTTCCTACCCAGAGGCCACCCCTGCTCGCCTCTGTCGTCGTGCGTTGGATTTCCTTGTCAAAGCTGGCACAGTTGGCGCCATGTGGCGCGGAGTCGTCTGTTTCCAGTGTTTTGTGCTTGCGTAAAGCCCTGCGTGTGTCAGCAGTGCGCTGCTTGTTGCTGAAGTGCACTCCCATCTCACAAGCACTAGCAGTTTGTCTTTGTGAAGAGTGAACACAGCTCTGGACAGCATGGTTTTTGTGACTTCATCTGTTATACATGCAGCTCCTGTAAGTGTGGACATGGGCATGGACGTGTTTTCCTGTCACGTGGGTGAACATTTGAGGGCTGGAATAGCTGATTTCGCAGGGCAGATGAGTGTGTGAACTGCTCTCCAAGTGCGCGTGCTGGGCTGTGCCCGCCCCGCCTGCCCGCGCCGTGGGGGCTCCCATTGCTCCGCGTCTCTGCCATCCCTGGATGCAACCCATCTTTTTGTTCTGGTCACTCCAGTGAAATGATATCTCAGTGTCATTATTCGTTTTGTCCTCATGAAGAATAATGTTGAATATCTTGTTTTTGCTCTTTGAATATCCTTTCATGAAAAATTTATTCAAGTCATTTGCTCAGGTTAAAAATAGATTTCTGGGCTGGAGCGGTGGCTTGGTGGTTACAGAGCTTGCCTGGTACACATGAGGACGCAGGTTCAACCCTCAGCACCACATGCACAATGAAGTGTTGGAGCAACGAACACCACATGAGAAACTAAATAAAATTGTTTCTCTCTCTCTCTCTAAAACAAAACAAAATTGATTTCTGCTTTTTTTTTAAGAGAGGAACAGTGAGAGAGTGAGGGAAAGAGAATCAGTTTTTTTTAGTGTTTCACATGGCCTTCATTGCCCCGACACTTGGTTGTGTATGTGGTGCTGGGGTTCAAACCCATGTCCTCATGCATGCCAGGCAAGTGCTATAACCACAGAGCCACCACTCCAGCCCCTCTACTTTTTTTCTTCTTTTTTTTAACAGAGAGAGGGATAAAGAGAGGAAGAGAGAATCAATTTTGTTTAATTTTTCACATGGCTTTTACTGCCACAAGACTTCATCGCATACGTGGTGCTGGGGTTTGAATTCGTGTACTCATGCATGCCATGCAAGCACTGTAACCACTGAGCCACCGCTCCGGCCCCTCTAATTCTTATTGCTAACAAAAAGAGTTCTTTATATATTCAAGACCTGGGGTCAAATCCTTTCTCTGTTCTGTGGATTATCTGTTTGTCTAATTGTATCTTTTTAAGTTGAGTGCATTCCAGTAATTGCAGGTATTTGGGAGGATGAGGCAGGAAGATGGCAAATTAGAGGCCAGCCTACGCAACTTAGTGAGATCCTGTCTCAAAAAAAATTAGGAGATATAATTTAATATAATTTGCATACAGTAAAAATACTTGATCAGTTCAGACTAGTATGTGTATCTCAATGTGTCCAGAATCAAAATCTAGATGGTAGAACATTTCCGTCACCGTAAAAAGGTTCCTGGTTTTCCTTACAGTTAATTGCAATTCCATTCCTGTGGCTGTGGGTGACCACTGATTTTCTCTGTCACTGTAGATTACATTAGTCTTTTATAGAGTTTCATAGAGATGGAATTAAACACTATATACTCTTTAGCGTCTGGCTGCTTTGGTTCATCATAATGTTTTTTAATGTATACCAATAATTTTTTTCTTTTTATTGCTGCATAGTATTTCATATAAAATGGATATTTTACAATTTGAGTAACCATTCACCTGTTGGTGGAAATTTAGATTGTTTCTAGTTTTGGGCTACTGTAGATAAAACTGTGAGCATTTGTGTACCAGTTTTTTTGGATGAATGCACATTGGTTAAATATCTAGGAAGAGAATCCCTGGGTCACATACCTAATGTTTTAGGAAATTGCCAAATAATTTTCCAATGTGGTTTTAAAGTTTACATTCCCACCATCTGTGTATCAGGGTTCCATTTGACTGCACACCCTCTCCAACACTTAATATTGTCAGTCTTTTAAATTTTAGCCATTCTAATGACAGTAGTATAGGGTACATCATTGTGGGTTTAATGCACATTTACCTGATGCTCATTGAGGATCTTGTGCTGTAGATCATCATCATCATCTTCTTCTTCTTCTTCTTCCTTTTTCTTCTTCCTTTTTCTTTTAAAGAGAGAGGGACAGTGAGAGAGAGAGAGAGAGAAACGTGGTGCTGAGGTTTGAACTCGCGTACTCGTGCATGCCAGGCAAGCACTGTAACCTCTGAGCCACCGTTCCAGTCCCTGTAGATCTTCTTTTAAAAGTGTTTGTTCAGGGGCTGGAGCTTTGGCTCCATGGTTATGGCGCTTGCCTGGCATGTACAAGAACATGGGTTGGAACCCCAGCGCCACGTACACAACAAAGTGTCTGAGCAACGAAAACCACTTGAAAAACTGAATAAAATTAATTATTTCTCTCTCTCCCTCTTGCTGTCGTTCACTCTTTAAAAAAAAGTGCATAAAAGGGTGTTGAACTTTATCAAAGGCCTTTTCTGCATCAATTGAGATGATTATATGATTTTTTTTAATTCTGTTTAACTGGTGAATTACATTTATTGATTTACGTATGTTGAACCAGCTCTGTTTTCCTGGAATGGAGCCCACTTGATCATGATGTATTATCTTTTTAATGTACTTTTGGATCCGATTAGCTAGAATTTTATTAAGGATTTTTGTGTCTGTGTTCATCAGGGAAATTAGTCTGTAGTTTTCTTTTCTTGATGTGTCTTTGTTGGATTTTGGTATCAGTGTTATATTTGCTTCATAAAAAGTGGGAGTGCTCCCACCCTTTCAGTTTCATGGAAGAGCTTGTAGAGGATCAGTGTTAATTCTTCTGTGAAACTTGGGTAGAATTCTGCCGAGAATATATCAGGTCCTGGGCTTTTCTTTTTTGGAAGGCCTTTGATTGCTGCTTTGATTTCACTCCCTGAGATTGGTTGGTTTAGATTTTCAGTGTCCTCCAGTGTTAATATGGAGATGTCCTATGTGGCCAAGTATCTGTCCATATCTTCCAGATTATCAAACTTGGCAGAATATAATTTTTCAAAATAAGTTCTGATAATTTTCCGGATTTTGGTTGAGTCTGTGGTGATATCTCCGTTTTCGTCTTTGATTTTGTTGATTTGCTTCACTTCATTCTTTTGGTGAGGTTGCAAGGGATCTGTTGATCCTGTTTATTTTTTCAAAAAACCAACTCTTTGTTGATAATTTGTATTTTTTTGTTCTCAATTTCTTTGATTTCAACTCTGATTTTTGTTATTTCCTGTCTTCGGGATTGGATTGTTTCTCTTTTTGCAGGAGTTTGAGTTGGAGCATAAGACTATTTGGGCTCTTTCCTGATTTTTGATGAAGGCACTAAGTGCTACAAATTCACCTCTTAAGAATGCTTTCATACTGTCCCAGAGATTTTGATATGTTGTTTCTTCATTGTCATTCATTTCCAAGAATTTCTTGATTTCTGTTCTCATTACCTCTTTTATCCATTCTTCATTTAAGAGGGTATTGTTCAGTTTCCAAGTATTTAAGTAGTTTGTGTTTTTCTTGTTGATTGCTAAGGTCATAGCATTGTGGTCTGACAGGATACATGGGACTATATCAACTTTTTTGTATTTGTTAAGGTTAGCTTTGTGGACTAGGATGTGGTCTGTTTTAGAGAAGGAAATGTGAGCTGCTGAGAAGAAGGTAAACTCAGCTGATTTAGGATGGAATATTCTGTAGATGTCTGTTAAGCCCAATTGATTAATAGAGTTGTTCAGAGTAGAGATATCTTTGTTGATTTTTTTTTTGTTTTGATGATCTGTCCAATGTTGATAATGGTGTATTGAAGTCTGCCAGTATTATTGTGTTGAGATCAGTGGGGGTTTATGATAAATGGCTAAGCTAATAATAACATCAACATGTATGAATTTTTACATGAACAGGGGGAACCTTGCCTAGGATGCTGGGGGACATAGGG